>MJUU01022623.1:21273-44230 GCA_002080025.1 Modiolus philippinarum
TTTTTTCACAGTATTTGATAACTAACTCTTTAATACAGGTGAACGCACTGGTTAAATGGATGGATAAATTAGTGGTAGAACAGTTACTCGATGCCGAAATAAAACGATGTTTGTAGGGATTTTTGTGAAGCTTAGGAACCCAGTACATAGTAGGTAAGGTGTTATCTTTGGGTGGAACTTGCAGCATTTTTGTATCGTTGAATTGCCGTTTGGTTAATGATTTTTCTTCAAAATTACTGCGTTTGAAAGTGTTAGACTTTGATAATTCATTTTGTTGGACATCGATGTAGTATTTCTTTCAAATAATAGAAACGTTGTTAGAGGCTTTGTCAACTGGTACAAACACATATTTATTACTAAGATCTTTTAATTTTAACTTAATTCTGTTTACAGACAGCTTAGGCGGTGACTCTTTATAATTATCTTTATAAAAATTTATTCTATTGGTGACTTTGGTAATAATTTTATCTCTGAACATATTGAGCGCGTGTTTGTCTGCACTTTCTCGTTTGCACCATTTTATACAATAGTTGGTAACTGCGTCTTTAATAATATCAAAACAAGATTGCCAGTTAATTTTCGAAGGTGGGCGATATTTAGGCCCCTTTCTAAAGAAATTCCTAACGTCTTTATCATCGATGATGTTCAAGTTCCCGGTTAATATATGTCCGCACGGGTCATAGCGATATGGTGATGTGGAAAAATCTCAGCTGCTTGGGTAGTTCTCCTCAAGACTTAAAGACCGATTTACGACAAAAGTGCTGATTCTAACTTTTCAATAGTTAAGGGTATTAATATTTCATTCACTGATAATGCTTATGGAAACGGCGATTTTGTTCTAAAAAATAATAAACAAATCTTTTTTAATTAAAAATATAAAGCAATATCTTCTCAATCACTTTTCACTTCCTTTGTAAAATGGTCAAAACAACCTGTATTGCACACAGTAAAAATTCTCACTATCGACCAAATGCGAATCGACGAGATCATTATGATAGTCAAGACAATAAATGCGATTGTTGAAAAAGTCATAATTACTGTCGTAAACATTTTTGATTTGTTGACAGTAATAATTCCGTTATCGGAATCGCATCTATTGTTTAGACTCTGATAATGATCCCATCGATTCGCACATGGTCGATAGTGATGCTTATCTTTATGGCGCACATGAATTTGGACTTGCTTTAATTAGATTTAAAAGGGGTTTTTAAGAGACCATGTTGTCCATGGCATAAATATTTTTGTAGGATTTGAAATATGGTTTTTTCTTTTAATTTTAATGGTGGATTTTTAAATTTTGTTTCGCTAAACCAGATTGTTCACATTGTTCTTCGTCAATTTACATTTTGTTTGAGAAGCGAGTAATCTGGCTACAACACATGATGTTCTCCAGACGACACCTTGAACAAGCGCTGAATGTAAATGACAGGGAATAAAATGTCAGGAAACATTTTGCTAGGCACCAAATATGTTATCAGTTCCATAAGTCATTCGATGGCAGGGAAAGCCAAAAAAACATGCAAAATATGGTGCATGACTTAAAATATATTTTGAGCTCTTAACGAAAAAGACAAATTGAACTTTTGATACAGTGAAAGCAAAGTGGATAAATATTTTTTTCAAACTATACCAAAACATCAGCAATGCATGCTGTATTCAAAACACATGTCAACAGTCAAAGACATTGGTTTCCAGGAGTTGTGTCTCCACGGAATCAACGAATGTATCAAGAGCCATTGCAAGACAGCTTTTAGAAGCCACTAATGACAAAACTAATCAAAAATTTTATTATTAAACATAGGGAAAACAGTTTTCAGAAGCTCAGTCACTACAAATACAAACCAAATTCAGAAAAGATTCGTCCCCATAGAGATAAGGCAGCTTCCGGAATTTATGTCAACAAGTAAGACCAAGTGCACAACTATTTGATGCCCTCTCAACACATTGCAAAGGTGCAGGAAGATCTGTGTCTACATCGCATTTAGAAACTTGCAATATCTAATTTAAAGACCTACTTTTACAAAAAAGATACTACAGACACTTCTTTAAACATCTTTGGGTTTATGGTCTTTCAAACGTTCAGATTTTATCTGCACTGAAGAGACATAAGTTGTCGAAATGCGCATATGCAGAAATTAATTTCACAGTAACTTCGGTATTTAGCTATTTCCACATCGGCCTCATTACTTGACCTTCATCTTGAAATTGACAACAGAGGTAGACTTCAAACTAAGCTGTATGGCAAACGCGATGACTTCACTTTTCCAATAGTCAGCTTCCCTGTTTTGTAGCAACATTCCAACAGCGCCGGCATATTAAGTTTCCATCTTCCAAACCATTCGCTACTCATGGGCCTGTGGTCGATACAGTGACTTCCTTGATAGAGCCAGTATGCTCACAAATAGGCTACTTAAACAAAGATATGTTGCTGATAGCTTGAAGTCATCACTCCAGAAGTTTTACGATCGACATCACGATTTTGTGGACCGCTATGGGATATCTGTTTCCCACAGAACGGAAGTAGAATACCGAAGGAACAAAACACAAGATTGCATAAATCAAAATCCAGAGACAAGGCAAAACCAAGAACACCAGAAGACGGAAGACCAAAGGCACATCATGCCCACAAAACACACGAACATTACATATCCAACACAAAAAACTAAAGCATTCACAGTGTGAACTTTCAAACGACAGAGTGACATTAGGTGCTCCGGAAGGGTAAACTTGTCCTGCCCTGCATACAGCACCCGTCACACAGAAAAAATTTCTGACCAGAAAAAAACCATAATCCCCCCCCCCCCCTTCAGGTTAAATGGTCGGTCCCTTACTCTGAATTTTGTTCAAAATGAAGGAGTATCTCCCTCTCGCATAGTTCTGTCCTTAGTTGATTTTGGCTTTCCTATTTAGATTTTATTAGTTATTTGTTTTCTTTCGGGTTTTGCATATATTTCGGTATATGGATTTCCAAATGTTTGGATTTGATCTGTACTGAAGTGACATAAGTTGTCGAAAACAACGGCAGTAGAATACCGAAGGAACAAAGCACAAGATTACACAAATCAAAGTCCAGAGACAAGGCAAAAGCAAGAACACCCAAAAGACGGAAGACCAAAGACACCACATGCCCACAAAACACACATTACATATACAACACAAAAAACTAAAGCACTAACATTGTGAACTCTCAATAAACAAGAGTGACATCAGGTGCCCCGGAAGGGTAAGTATGTCCTGCTCTGTGCACAGCACCCGTCACACTGTCAGTGGGTCAATCCAGGGTAAAGTCGAAACCGGTAATGTCAAATCAGGGAAGACGCGAATCTAGCTGAAAATGTCAGTTTTTATTTTTGACACTGACATTTCATATCTATCTATGATGTCGTGGTGACGGCCATAGAATTTCTGAAGGGACGAAAGTAACAAAGGCTGAACATATCCCTGACTCAGCAGTTTTTGTGACAGTGCTTTTGCTCTTTCCACAAAGTCACTGTATGTACTGCACGCTCTACAGTAACGAATTAATTGTGAAATATATACTCCATATGCTGGGGATGCAGGTATATTGCTGCAAAGAAAGGGTAAGTTCACAATTGGAAAGTCAAAATCATCACGATTGTCATATAATCTAGATTTCAGAAATGCGCATATGCAGAAACTAATTTAACAGTAACTTCGGTATTTTGCTATTTTGTAGCTCTGGCATATTATTAGACATAATGCCATTCAAAAGTTAAATGACTACACAGAACATCTTCCAGAAGCCATGCATGACATCAGAGACAAATATAGATTACACCACAAGATCCCGTTCATTGCCATATTTTATCCACTAGAGATAGTTTAATTTTAAAATTTTAATTGCAAGGCTTGCTGTAAACATAAACAAACAATTGGTTTCAAATTAAATGTCACCACAGAGACCAGACAAAGTTTAGGAAACTTGGTATTTTTCAGAGGCCACAGACATCGACAAACACCTTTCTCATAGAGATCAGACATTTTTAGTTGTTGTCGTCCAATTAGACAAACTATCTTATAAATGCTTTGACACGACATAGACAAATAGAAAATTTACTATTAATAAACAGAAGATAACAGAAAAACACATACAATGGCCGAAAATTACAATAACATGCCAAAATCTTCGAGGGAACTGAACAAGAAAAACAACTTGATTTGAAATTGCAAGCAATAGCCAATGTCACCCCAGACTACCAATTCGATGATTCCACATTATTTGCAGCGTCAAAATATACCTAGAAATCAATTTTCTTTGAAATCAGGCAACGTTGAAAGTTTGACGTATTTTGGTGGCCATCTTGAAAATGGCGGCCATTTTGATTTTTGTTTCGGTAAAAATCATCTCTTTATGTTGATCTAACTTCATGCCAAGTTTCATTAAATTACACCCAGCCATTTAAAAATAATCGATCGGACAAAAATCATTGGAAGAAGAAGAAGAAAAAGAACTAGATTTGCAATTGCAAGCAATAGCCGATGTCACCCCAGACTCCCCATTCAATGATTCCACCTTGTTCGCAAGCTCAAAATCTACCTTGAAATCAATTTTCGTTGAAATCGGACAAAGTCGAACTTTTAACGCATTTAGGCAGCGATCTTGGAAATGGTGGCCATTTTGAAAATTTTTTGTCGCATAGATTCCTTCCTCTCATCTTACTTAACATTAATACAAAATATGAACTAATTCCTATAAGCAGTTCCTGAGATATAGAATCCCCAATTTTTCAACGTAAATTGGCGGCCATCTTCTAAATGGCAGCCATTTTGAATTTTTTTTCGTAAAAAATCATCTCCTTATATTGATTTAACTTCATGCCAAGTTTCATTTTATTATATCCAGGCATTAAAAAATAATCGATCGGACAAGAATTATTGGCAGAATAAGAAAAAGAAGAATAACTAGATTTGCAATTGCAAGCAATAGCCGATGTCACCCCAGACCACCAATTTGATGATTCCACAAGATTTGCAGCCTCAAAATCTACCTAGAAATCAATTTTCGTTGAATTCCGACAATGTTGAAATTTTGACGTATATCGGCAGTCATCTTGGAAATGGCGGCCATTTTGAAAATTTTAAACGCACAACATATAACTTCAGATGGTGCCAAGTTTGAAATGAATCCATCCAGCCATTTCAAAATAATCGCTCGGACAAAATTCATTGGAAGAAGAAGAAGAAAAAGAAAAAGAATAATCAGAAGAAACGTAGAATAACAACATGTCACCCCGACGTTGTCTGGGGTGACATAATAATCAGAGGAAACGTAGAATAACAACATGTCACCCCGACAAAGTCTGGGGTGACATAATAAAGAGGCAAAAGACAAACGTAGACAACGAATAGAACCATGACAACAATTTTGAAAAGGAAAAAATAACACAAAACGTTATTTAGAAAGATGGGTCAATTGGTGCTCGCCCCTTAAATACCGGTCGATCAAGGAGCCTAGAAAAAGGAAGGGAAACGGGGAATGTGTCAAAGACAACGACCCAAAGGGGAGTAATAACAACTCAAAGCCACCATAATCTACTGGTAAAACACTATCGCACTATGGAAGAAAATTCAAATTCAAAACTCCCCAAAGTGTTTTGTAAAGAATTCACATGGATTTCAGTAGACCTCGGGAGTATGTCAGGTTTTGCTACAAAATTTCATAAAAGCTCCGATAACCAAAGAAAAATAGCTAACAGAATCATTTCTGTTGGAAATACATTGTCTCTGGTGTAAATTTTTACTACCAGGAGTGCTATTTCATCTTTGAGCAATGGTCATTGTGATGACATATGCATTGTGTAATTTTCCATGACAGTAATAAACGATCGGAAAGATAGGGTATCTCCAGGCCCTAGATACTTCGTTAAAATCAAATGTTCAAACAATGTAATTAAAATTTGTGTATCACTTGTATCTATAATTGTTTATTTGTCGATAGCGTAATCCCGAATGTCAATTTCGAAAGCTGTATTGTCAATTAAAATTAATGGTATAGTGTTGATTTTATTCTTTATATAGTACACGCCAGATGTATTTTCAATCAAAAAACCGCCATATCACGTAAGCATTGTTCACATGATCCCCAGAGATCTGAAAATTTGAGATTGTTTTTTCTGATTGTAACAATGTTTCTAATGTTTGCTTTTTCTGAGAGTACGTTGCGCTTTTACTGAGAGTACTTTATTGCTTTTGTCACTAGATCTGCATTCCTAACTACCATGATATATCTTAATTACCATGGTATGTCTTAATTACCATAGTATAGAGTGTCGCTTTTCGTTTTAATTACATGCATAGCATTAACTTCAATTTTTGCATACTTTAAAGCATTGTTGCTACAATATAGGGTCCGTAAGTCTCGTCATGTGACACCGAGAAATCACGATAAAATTGAAATTTGAAAATGTTACCCGTCGAAATATGACGTTGCAGGATTTTGACATCCAAATTTTTTGCTTGAAACGTCATATTTGTCTGCTGAAAATGCAACTTCCGGGTACAAATTATGTACCCGTAAGTTCTAAAAATGAACGAGATTTACCGGTCCTATTGACTTATCTGAAAGTTATTGAAATTGTCATATGCACAAAGTAAAGTCGGTATTTTGTTATTTTTTACCACTGGGTCGATGCCTCTGCCGATGGACTTTTATCATTAGCCCAGTAGTCCAGTATTTCGTTTCTGACCCGAAAACCGATTTCATTCGAAAACTTGAGATATGTAAATTAAAAAAATTGTCAAAGAGTAAGGAGAATCTTACCCATACAAAGTTCTGCCCTTACCTAAGTTTTGTTTTCATTTTAGATCCTTTTGAGAATTTGTTCTCCATGAGCTTTTATACATCGATTTCTAGATTTCCAATGTTTTGAATTTATCTGCACCAAAGACACAAAAATTGTCGAAATAACAATATGCAGAAAATAAATTTCAAGTAACCTCGGTATTTTTATATGTCGTATAGCGAATTCTTATTTGTGCTACAATTGCTAGGTTTATGGAAATGCTAAAATAAAAGGAAAAAAATCTTCAAAATATGTCCGCATATATCTTTTGAATTAGCAAAAATTATTGACAACAACAAATGTATACACCTGTTTTACTTTTCCTGTACCGGATTTGACTTGACTACCGGAGTTGACATATTCAACACGGTGGGTGTCTAATAAGAAGCAGATGTTTACACTACAGTACACATGATCTCAACCACGTGTTGTTCATTTTTGTATATGTGTATGTCTCCATATTATATTCTTTTCTGTGTCATGCTCATGTTATATCTTGTTTATCCGACGTTGCAATTGTCCTTGGATTGTTCGTTTTTGACGGACGGTTCGGTTCTCACTTACTTTAGCAAACAAGCAAAATTTAACAACTGACAAAAAATTTCACTTTATACGGATACATTGTATGTCTTTGATAATGCTCGAGTTATTAGTATTTGCAAAACTAAATGGGATGGAAAAAAATATACAGTCAAGTGATGCGTTGAAATGTTTTCAACAGAATTAAAGTAACTTGGTTATTGATCTTACATTCGAACGGTGAGGAGGGCCGTTTTGGAAAACTTTATTTTGGGTCAAATGATCTAAATGAAATGCCATTTTGAAAGCTGATTGAAAAAAATCACTTTGTTTTTTTAATTCCTTGTTTGATCGTATTTAGCCATTTTAAAGCATTATAAATATTTTTCCTAAAACACCATTTTTTGTAATTTCATATAACACGTCTTTATGATCATCCTGACAAAAGTTTATTAAATCATTAAATCCCTCTTTTCGTAAGCGGGGATCAACTCCGGGTCAGGTTTTTGTAGGACGGTGTCTTTGATTTTGAAGTTATTCCCCTTAGCTCCTAAATTACATATATGCCCTTACAAACAGAGATACATTGCTGGGTCTGCCAAATGCACAACAAAACCCCTTTCTAAGCTCGTCACTTCATTACTTATTGAAGTCAAAGATGGCCTCAAGATCACCTTACTTTTTACATGAACATTATTTTTGAAGATGTATTGAGGTAAGGGGTTTTGGTTCAAAACACGAGCAATGAGATAATATTGATATTTTTATAAAGTATACTCAACAAGTGGAGTGGATCAGATGTGGATTCTCAAAAACTCAAAAGACTTATTAGCATATCTATCTTCAACTGAACTCAACCACTGCAACAGTGTCAAAACATTTGATTGTTCTACTCTCTCTACTACTCTTCCACACGATAAGCTAAAGTCAGTGCTCTGGGATTTAATACATCAATCTTTCTGTACTAAAAAGGGTTAAAGAAGATATTCATATTAAGTGATAGGTAAAGATGGGCCTATTTTGTTAAACATCACACTGATTCACATAAAAAGTATACAGAGGAGGATTTCATTGCAATGCTGGAATTCTTGATTGATAACATATTTGTAGAATTTGGAGGACAAGTTTTCCAGCAGACAATAGGGATACCTATGGGGACTAACTGTGCCCCACTTTTAGCAGATTTGTTTCTTTATTCGTATGAAGCCAGGTTCATACAAGGGCTAGTTAAGAAAAAAGACAATAAGGTAGCCAAATCCTTTAATTTCAGTTTCCATTATATAGATGATGTTCTTTCTTTGAACAATCCTCATTTGAGGATTACCTTCATCTTATATACCCAAATGAACTCGAAATAAAAGAGTTCACTGATACACCATCATCAGCATTATGTATGAATTTATGCCTCTACATTGACAATTCTGGACGTCTGAAAACAAAACTTTACGACAAGCGTGATGATTTCGACTTTCCAAAAGTGAATATTCCCACTTCTCAGGCATATGGCGTGTACATTTCACAACTCATTCACTATTGCCGTGCTTGCTGTTTGTACGGTGATTTTGTCAACAGAGCGAAATTACTGTCTCAAAAACTTATACATCAAGGGTATGTTCAGTCACTGTTGCAATTGTCACTACAAAAGTTTTACGGTCGTCACCATGATTTGACAAACCGTTACAATGTTTCTGTTTCACAAATGAGAACAGATATCTTCGTGTAGATCCAGAGTGTGTTACCGTTCTGACTAACACCGACTGTGACAAAACCGGACTTTTCTCTGGCAGTGTGACGGGTGCCACGCGTGGAGCAGATTATGCTTACCCTTCCGGAGCACCTGATGATACCTCAGTTTTTACAGGGGTTCACACTGCTAGTGCTTTAGTTTTGTGGCGTTCTTGTTCTTTTTTGTTTATTTGTTTTGTCTTTGTCATACTGTCTCAATTCGTGTTGCTGTGAATGGCCGTGATTTTGGATTTATGGTTTTAGAATTTCCCCTTTCCTCGTTCTTGTTTCGGTATTCGGTTGCCGATGTACTCCTTACAACATAATTGGTTTGGAATAAATACGACTAACTTGTCAGTCAAATCAAAGAAATATCAATAAATCAAAACCTCGTTTTATTTTTCTGCGTTCTTTTTAACCCATCAAAATTTCGTTTTGTCTTTTTTGTCAGGTGTTCCGCATATGCCGAAAAAATATTAAAATGTAGATATCCCTCCGTTCTGCGTTTGTTGTGACATCGTCCGAGAAGGGAGATAACTGCTACAAAAATAGCTAAATTAATGCATAGTCCCGGCTTACGAAAATAGGGAATAGATTTTATTGATAAACGTTGCTTCTATTACAACTGGTTTTCATTGTTTTGATTTAATCTGCACTTAAAAGATATAATTTATGCAGGAATTAAATGTAAAAAGGAAAAAACGGGGTTTTTTTTTCATCTAAAACGAAATCAGTAACCTAGATCTTCTTTTTCTTAATTCTCTAACAAAAAATTGCACTCGCCTGAAATTCTTTTTATTAGAGAACATTCTTAATTTACTAAATTTCACGCAATTTAATCATTATGCCGTCTTTTAAAATGTGCAGTTTCATTTTTACGTTCATTTCTTGGTGGGGGCTTTTGTTACAAAAATAAGTCAACTTTAAAAAAAAACTATACATTGGAATAGGATTTATTTTAATGCCCTCATGTGCAAGAATGTCAAGACATTAAAGATTTGTTAATGTGTCTGCAGTTCTTTACTGCGGAAACGTAATCATTTAGTCTTTAATATTTGTTTTTGATAATTACATTGAAGAATCGAACGTACAGACCTGATGAAATTAAGTTAAGATCGATTTTAAGTGTTGACATGGTGTAAAACTAGATAAGAAATTCTAATTAAAGATTTGCAATGACAGACTCGGAGACAATTTATCAGGACACTGAACGCATCTTACGCAATTCGTGAATAATAGAAATTAACTGTTAAAATTTAAACTAAACGTATATGGGTTAAAAGTTGTGTCTGTGCATATACGTCTTTAAAGCACAAGGAGTGTGTTGTACCAAGAATTCACCATAAACTGCATTAGGGTCTGTTAGTTATGTTCTACTTTCGCTGTCAAAGTCCGAAACTCTGATATATAATGCACTAAATCCGTCATCGGACTTTTTCAACTTCACTTTAGGTTACTAAAAATGAGTTATTTTTGTTTAATATCTGTCTTGGTTGAGGTTATAAACTGTATGATTTTTAAGAATAAAATATTCTAGTTCAGCGAAAATGGATGCCACGCTTAATTAGAGCTGTAAAAATTTCGCTTAATTAGGGCTGTAAAAATTTCTCATTGTATCATATAGGCTCTTAGTACGCTTAACATAGTTTCAAGTATATTCTCGGTGGTCACATGTCGAAACTAACAGAACCTATTGACAAACGTTTCCTGCTTAAACATGGCATTGTTTGATGACGTTCAAAGCAATTATTGGTGACGTCATACATTTTTTGATATTTCAAAATGTAATTGTAACGTTCATTTTCATTGGCCAACGTCATGAATGGCAAACAAAATATTTTTCGATATTTCCATTTGCCCATTAATCCGCTCCGTAAAAATATAGTGCAGCAAAGAAAGACGTCGTTAACATGGATCACGCAGTTTTCATTAACATGGATCACGCAGTTTTTAACTTACAGAATTGGAATTTAAGGATTACACACTGATTTTAGGAGATAATGTATATGAAAAAGAAAGGAAATGGGGTAAATGTCAAGGAGACAACATCTTATATCTAGGTTAAAACGACCAAAAACAAAGCATCTAGAGGTCACCGTACGTTGAGGAACCTCACACCATATAGCAAGCCCTAAATTGTTCACATCTTGTAAGTTCAGCGGGTTTTTGTTGAATACCTCAAAAATAGGAAAAATGCGATAGATTTATATATGACCAATGAAAACGTTTTTAGAATAGAAACATCCATTGGATTAATATAAAAACTAATGAAAATTTGCTGAAAAACTTATTCCACAACATTCGACAGCAGGTACACTCATAGTCTAGGAGACGCCCCCCCTTAAAACAAGAAATTTCCTCAACTTCTAGGTTTTCAAAATATGTTTTACTTTTGTGATATCATAGCTAACATAGACATGTTTCGTTTTCCAATATATTTATTAACAATTATTGAAACGTGTCCAAGTGAGCAGACTTTGTTCATATTCCATCAAAATTTGGCAAAAATCAAAATATCTCGTTTTCAGTGAATTTCCGGAAAACTGCACCGTAAGATTTTTTTACGACAGGGCAAAAATATACTTTAGACTATTGGCTTTCCAAATATATCGATTCTAGCCATGAGGTATGCTGGTCCATTAAACTCCTAAAATAAGCGTCTTTTTAAAATCCAGTCACGGCATTAAACAGTTAACAACTGATTCAATTCACCAAAAATATTTCACAACTAACTGAAAATTCTCAACACACATTACAGAAAGGGTCTTGCCCCCTTTGTAAGCACTGAGATTTCACACCTCCCTCACACACACATGTCTGTGTTATGGCTCTTGGAATTTTATATACTCGATCTCCAGTAAAATTAAAAAAAACTCCATTTAAAACTCGTTGAAATTTGATTTACCGCTATAACTCATGTGAACAAATACGTGAACAGTTTTTGTTGTTTAATCTAAATCTGAGATTGAAATGTTTGAATTTTGTGTTGATATTATTATTATGCCTTTTTTATTCTTATTCGTCCAATTGATTTTTATTCGGGTATTGTTTGGAGTAAATTCGCAGTAACCTCTGTATTTACTTATTGGATATGACCAAATGAAATTATTTCAAACATTACACAAAGTTGGATAACCATTTGAAGTTGTATGCTGTATGTTTAAAATCTAAAAACAAGAAGAGGCTCTCAAGAGCCTGTATCGCTCACCTGGGTCATTGCTGACACAAAATAGGTCTTAATAATCACAACGTTTAAGGTTCTCATTTTCAAATTTGTTTATTGACTGTTTAAGGGTCTCATTTTGAAGTTTGCTGATGTTTATTAATGTTTAAGGGTCTCATTTTGAAGTTTACTGTTGTTATATGATCCAAAATTAAACTATGTTCCCCACTGGCAGCTATTTTTGATTGGGCGTAGACCGACTGTCACTTTTCTTGAAGAAGACCATATAAGGATCATTGTGCCTCACTTTGGTTCCAATTGGCATAGTATTTTCAGAGGAGATCTTTAAATGATTTCCCATAGGGTCCAAGGTTAAACAATGTTCCCTGCTGACTGCCATCTTGGATGCTATGCGGACATGCCAGGCATATTTTATGAAGGGGACCAAGTAAGGACCATTGTGACTAAGTATGATTCCAATTGGCCATGTACTTTCAGAGGACAAGATCTTTGAATATGTTTCCCTATAGGGTTCAATGTTAAAAACATGTTCCCTCCTGGCGGCCATCGTGGATATGATGTGGACTTGCTGAACACATTTTTAAAAGGGGCCACCTAAGGATCATTGTGACAAAGTTTGATTCCAACTGGCCCAGTATTTTCAGAGGAGAAGATTTTTGCAATATTGTCCAATTTTGGACAAAGTTCCCCGCTGTCGGCCATCTTGGTAGACGTGCAGACTTGCCGGACAAAATTTTTAAAGGGGGCCACCGAAGGATTATTGTGACCAAGTTTTGTACCAATTGGCGCAGTGGTTTCAGAGATGATCTTTGAATGCTTTACCATAGTGTCCAATGTTAAGCTGCGTTCCCTGCTGGCGGCCATCTTAGATATGATACGGACTTGCCAGACATTTTTTAAAGGGGCCACCTAAGGACCATTGTGCCCAAGTTTGGTTCCAATTGACCCAGCGGTTTCAGAGAAGAAGATGTTTGAATGAAAAGTTTACGATGGACAGACCACTGACACAGTGATGGCAAGAGGATCATCATGGCATAGCCATGCAGGTCAGTTATAAAGGTATGCAGCAATGTAGTTAAGAAGCTACTTCAATATTTATCTAGGAGAGATTTTTTTATCTTTAGCTTATCTAGGAGAGATGTTTGCATGGTGGGCATACAGAACTTACTACATGGTACAATATACATTTATATACAATTATTATTAATTTGTGAAATAAGTATAGATTATGAAAGTATTTTTGCAAAAAATGTAAAAATTTGTACAAAAACACTTTTTTGCTATTGATTATGTAACAAATAATTATTTTTAATAAAGTGATAGCAGGGAATTTCTCTAAAACTTAAAAGAAAAGTAAACCAAAGAAGATTTGAAAACAGAATTTATTGGGAAATAACCTATAACCAGATTTTTGATATCTGCAATGGTTTTTGAGGTATTTGCCAAAAACAGCAATTTACCCCTATGTTCTATTTTTAGTAACAGCGACCATGTTGTTTGGTCTTTGGACTAACCGGACATATTTTTTAAACTACATACCCTGGTGATGACCCAGTCCAAGTTTGGATTAAATTGGCCCAGTGGTTTCAGAGGAGATGGTTTTTGAATAAAGGTTTACGACGGACGGACGGACGACGGACGCCAAGTGATGGCAAAAGCTCACCCTGGCATAGCCAGGTGAGCAAAAAAAAAAGGGGCGGCATTTCCAGGATGGCTGCTAAAATACATCAAAATATCAACTTCTTCCGATTCAACGAAAATTGATGCCTATATAGATTTTGAGGCCGGAAATTAGATGGAATCTTCGAATATATTGTCTGGTTGGAATCGGCTATTGCTGACAATTGCAAATTTTAAAAGATAATTTGTTTTGGAGTTCCCAGTATCAGTCAGATTGTGACCTGTCGTTGAAAGTTTTGTACTACCTAGTGGTTACTTCTTCTTATAAATATACTCATCAGTATTTAGCAGAACACAGAAAATGTTTTCCCACGAATTATCAAGATTATGAAAAAGAAAGGAAATGGGGTAAATAGCAAGGATACAACATCCCATATCCAGGTTAAAACGACCCAAGACAAAGCATCTAGGGGTTACCGTAGAGTCTTCAACACAGTGAGGAACCTCACATCATATAGCATGCCCTAAATGGCCCCAAAAAGGTAAAAAATGAATAAATCAATAGAAACAAACCACATCCAATAACCCGAATATTAATAAACTAAAATTTCCTAAGAAGACAAGGACAAGCCAATGACCAACATATTCCTGACTTGGGACAGGTGCAAAATTGCAGTATGGTTAAAATCGTTTTCTTGGATCCAAACCCTCCCCCTATGTGTGGTGAATGGCTAAAAAATAAATACACAAAAAGACTCACAGTAAAAATCAAACTAGAAAAAGGTCCAACTTTTCAAGACGAGTACCCTCACAATGAAGTACATAAAACATGAAGTTAATACACATAATGTACTTCGGACTTTATTCAGTTTGTGGGTGAGCTGCCGGAGTTTTTCCATAGATAATTTCCTAAAAATTACTATTCAGTCCTATAATATTATTTGTGTTACCTGTAAAAATCCTGAAATCTAAATCCTGAACATAATCAAAAACGAAAAGATTGAACATGAATTTTACAGGTAATTTCTGTTACATGTCCGTTGACCTGCTTCTCTAACTTTTGAAACATCTTCCTTTGAAGGTCATTCGGCCGATTCGTTTGGCACTAATACTTCCCTCTTTGCTGTTTTTAGGTTGTTTTTCTCCATTTATGCATTTGTGTTTATTTTACCGTTGAACTGTTGCCTACTATGCTATTTTTTTTTTGTTCATACATGTTAATTTGTGGCCATTTTGCATATTTCCGTATCAAACAATAAAGTTCCAGAGTATTCGTTGCCGTGACATAAAAAAAAAATCAGATTTTAGCTCAAGCAATTCTAAATTAAACACCTTGTTTAACGGTAGTTGTATATTTTTTTCAAAGAAGATATGTATTTGATACGAGAAATCTAATTTCTTCATTTACAGGTCAATGTCAGGAGAATTTGCATCAAAATATATAAAAAGAACCACTCAATTTTACAAAAATATAATAAGCACGGAACATAATTGAAATCTGTATTGGATTCAAATATTCATGAAATCTATTGAATATAATTAATTTTAACGAAAGCTTAATTGAATATTGCATAAAAAATAATAAAACGTAATTTAATTATCTGCAATAAAGATGGAAATATCTTAAAAGGAGAGAATTTGATCTTAGTGTGAACTTCCAGAATCCGACGACCATGACATAGATTCCAAAACTATTACAAACACAGAATAAAAGTTTAGATGCCAGAGAGGACAGTCAGAAAGAGGCAATTAGGGGAAAAATACGTGGTAGAGAGGGTCAGATGTTGCGAAATGGCAATTAGTCTAAATTCGATAAAAGTAATATGAACAATAAAGTTCAATTCCTGTAAAATGCTAAGACTTTCTGGATTAGCTTACGGCATTAATAACTCCAACAAATAAACCGAAAAGATGGTAAGATGTTTGGGAATGGTTTAAGTGTGGATGCTCTGACACAGATAAAAAGATCACAAGCATGGTATAGAAATTCAGTTGTTTTAGCATGGAAAGGTTGTGTTGAATCAATGATAACAAGAAAAGAGCACAATCACAGTATAGAGGGTCAGATGTTGTAGAATGGAAAGCGTGTGTGGATTACATAACAATGAATGGAACAAAAGCATAATATCGAAGAACAGATGTTGTAGAAGGGAAACCTGGTGTGGATTCCGATATAGAAGATCGGCTGCTATTTATTGCTCACACTGTCTGAATCCAATAACAGCGATGTTAACGCAGTTCATTTCAACAAAGGGATACTTTGTTCTACTCATACTAGTATTTTTGTTTCTCTAATTTCCATCCAGTTTTCACATTTCCTGAACGGTGTGGAAACATTTGTTCTCCTCTCTAGAGAGGAGAACAAGTTTCGTGAAATTTCCCGCCAAATTTATTCGGAATACAATCCTCGGTGTTTTTCGTCAGTGATTAGAGAAACAATTTCCACAACTTAAACACGTTAATTATGAAATTTCTCACATCTCGTTAAATAAATTTTCAAATGTTTAGGAGCTCGGCAAGCCTCGCTTTCAAACATTTGAAAAATTTATTTAACTCAATGTGAGAAATTTCATAATCAACTGGTTCTCATTATGGAAACTATATATAAACAATTAACATTTAAAGGATATTATAGGAATAAAAGTAATTTTGGAGGAGTTTATGGATGTGTAAACGCGGCCGACTCACTCACAAACTAAATAAAGTCCGAAGGACTTTATGTAGAGTTTGTTAGTGAAAGGCCGCGTTTACACATCCATAAACTCCTCCAAAATTACTTTTATTTCTTATAATTCCAATCCTTTGAACTTTGAACAATGTTGTCACTGATTTTTACGTCACCATATACTGCACTATATAACGTCGTAATGTATTAATGGGCAAGAAAAGTTTATCGAGAAATAACTTTTTTGTTGTTCATGACGTTGACCAATGAAATTGGACGTTGCATTAGCAATTGGAATTATAGAGACATATTTCATATTATCTGTATAGTAACTTTATGTTCTTTACTGCATAGTTGTGAATGTGAAATATTGACCGTAAGAGGGTATTTTGTTTTAGAAATTTGGTTTAATAAGAAGTGACAGACAAATACGCGGGTATGGGCGGTCAATCTGTTACCCCTCCGATGTCGATTACTGTAAATGTAGTATTTTCGCGGTGTACTAATTTCGCTATTTTCACGGTTTACAACAGACCGCGAAAGTTAGTACTCGCAAATATCTCAGAAACAAACAGAGGGTACTCAGTTGTTCCATAAAACAGCGAAAATTGATACCCGCGAAAATTAAGTAAAAATTGGCTAAGGACGGAGCTATACAAAAGGGATATACTCCTTAGTTGCACAGAGCAGGACATGCTTACCCTTCCGGGGCACCTGATGTCACTCTTGTTTATTGAGAGTTCACACTGTTAGTGCTTCAGTTTTTTGTGTTGTATATGTAACGTTCGTGTGTTTTGTGGGCATGTGGTGTCTTTGGTCTTCCGTCTTTTTGTGTTCTTGCTTTTGCCTTGTCTCTGGACTTGGATTTGTGTAATCTTATGCTTTGTTCCTTCGGTATTCTACTGCCGTTGTTTTGAGCAAAATTTTCAAAAAAAAATTATACATTGTAAGTTTCCTTATAAAATCGGTTTACGGGTCAGCACCGAAGTACTGACTACTGGGTTGGTAAACGCCCGCGGGGACTAACAGTCTACTTGCAGAGGCATTGGCCCTGTGCAAGTGAATAATAAAATACCAAAAAGTTACTGTAGAGTTAGTTTCTACATAGAGACATTTTGACAACTTATGTCTCTGCATGTGTAAAAGAGCACAAATAACCAAAAAAATGAAAATGGAAAGCCAAAATCAGCTAAGGACAGAGCTATTCAAGAGGTATAACCGATGTTACATAACCCTGGTTTGAATCAATGAAGTTTTAAAAGTGCCGCTTGCAGAGCAGGATATGCTTGCTCTTCTGGAGCTCCTGATGAAGCTCTCTGTTTTTTATGTGAGTTTACACTATATAAGTGCCTCGCTTGTGGAAGTGTTTTATCTTCCATGCTTTTTGCGGCTGTCTCGTGCTTTTGTTTTTCTGTGTTCTCGCTTTTGCCATGTAACTGGACTTTGACTTTAGTAATAACCACATTCTTTGTTCTTTTGGTAATCTACTGCTGTTGTTACTGTAATAACTTGGGAAGTTAAAGATCTATTAAAAAGATTGTCAGTCGTATCATGACAATTACAAATTTCGATTTGTAGCTATATTTTTGACAAACATGTATTGAACTGTTTACTGCATACAAATGTAACTATAACTTTTGCTGCTCAATTCGTGCTTGTTCCTTTACATAATAATCTGCCACACAGAGTTTGAGATACACATCCAGTCATTCATTCGATAATAAACTAGCATGAATGAAGAATTTTAACGATTATTAAATCTTATGAATATTAGAAAAATAATGTAATGCTTTACTTTCTGCCACGAATTTCGCAGACAACTAATCTATTATGTCAGTTTAACAGTGTGAATGTTCCTTAGAACAAGGTAATAAACCTTAAAGTTCCCATGATTTAAGACACTATACAAGATATCTCACAAATAGATTACTGAACTGAAAACGAAGATTTTTGGTGCATTATGGGAAGGTAGTTGTAAGTTACAGAAACTCGTCTTGACATTTGGCGGTTTTTACCAAAAGAATAAGAAGTCGTATTGATTTTAAGAGATGGTAGCTTTGTTGTTTTTGATTAATTTAATGTTGCTAAATTGCATTCTAAATTGATTCGGCATGTATTTTATTTTATCTGTTTTTATTTTGCTAGAGATGCGAAAGTCAAACCCCTTAATGTTGTCTTTTCTGCACTAAAACTTACACTAAGTCTTGCACTACGTCCCACTCCGCCATGTATCACCGCTGATGTGATAGCTATATTAACAATTTCATTACATTTTTTCCATATGCCTATACCAACGGCCATATCTTCCCACTAATGTGGAATTTCTTTGGTAACAGCCATCCTTGCAACTTGTATAGAAGTCTAGACCACTGCGGATTTCGATATTTGAGTATTTTCCTCCTCGCAGATTATATCAAGGGGTCCTAAATAGTACACTATGCATAGGTGCCAAGACCAGTTCAACTCAGGTTTATTTAAGTTCTACATATGTAGCATACATGTTCTCCCAAATTAAACGGCAACATGACAAATGAAATAGAAATAGGAACGTCAATATGGAAATATACGTTGAAAAAAGCTATGCAAAAACAACGGGAAGATTTTTATGTATTCTCTTGGTCATCATTATGTAATATTTTATGCTGAGAATGCCTGATATATTTAAGGGCTGTTTGTTTTCAAAAAATTAAATCGCTGAAATTATCCCTTACATCATTCTTGTACACGATGGACATCGGAAATTGCATTTTTGGAAAATTTATGTACACCCACTTAAAAAATGCCCCATTTTAAACCCGATTTTATTAAAACTTGCAATATCTAAATTTTACAAAATGTTGTTAAAAACTAAGGAGTATCTCCCTCATGCATAGCTCTGTCATTATCTGAATTTTGGCTTTTCTATTTAAATCCTTTTGGTTATTTGTTCTCTATCAGCTTTAACAAGTTTTTGGTCAATGGACTTCAAAATATTTTGCTTTTATCTGCACTGATGAGACATAAGTTGTCGAAATGTGCAAATGCAGAAACTCAATTAACAGTAACTTCGGTATTTTGTTATTTATTACGACTGGGCTGATGCCTCTGCTGGTGGACTGTTAGTCCCCGAGGATATTCGCCGATCAAGTAGTCAGTACTTCGGTGCTGACCCGAAAACTGATTTTATTAAAACTTGCAATATCTATTTTGTTTTTAAATTTTGTTTAAAACTAAGGAGTATTTCTTTCATGCATAACTCTGTCCTTAGCTGAATTTTGGCTTTTCTATTTAGATCCTTTTGGTTATTTCTTCTCTATCTGCTTTTACACATTTTCGGAAAATGGACTTCATGGTTAACAGTAACTTCGGTATTTTGTTATTTCACCAAAAAGTTGGTTTCAGAACGGGTTGAAAGAGTGGTTTGACGGATAACTTTTGTAGTTCATAGTTAGAAAACAATGTTTAAAATATAAATTTTTACTTTTATCCACACATTTTTTGTGCACAATGCTTCCAAACTTCAAATTTTGGCTCAGAAAATACGAATATCCCATATTTGTAACCAAGAGTATATTATACTGAACAAAAGAAATGAAACAAGGATTTTATCAAAAATAATATTTTACTTTCTTACAAATCAAAAAACTTTCGAATGGAAGAAATACAAAATATACCGAAGACAGTAAATTTCGTTATGCTATACACGTGTTTCAAGGAATAACCCTTCATCAGCAGCATTCAAATCAAATAATATGAAAAGCCATAATTCAAAAGTAGTCCAAAAATAAGTACTCATTTCCAAATATATCGAAATAGGAAGCCAAATCCAGTAATGATATGCCGAAAATGCATCTTACAATTCCTGAATGTATGGTCAAGGTCAAGCTTCATTTTCGAACCGAATGACTTTAAAATCTGTTGCTATGGTTACCATATATTCCATTGGCCTTATTTTACGTATGCAATTTAAAGTCATGTCACGAATGCGCAACACGCCGTCTTCTCACGTGAAACGCTGCTTTGTCATTTATCATTTGATGAGCATATCTACTTAAGATGAATTATTAGTTTTCAATTTGTTATTCTTTTCACATAACAATGATTTATGAAGACTGAAATTGACATCGACGCTCTGAACGTGCAAAGTCCTTGTTCACGTTGAATTGGAATTGAAAGGGGTCTCGAAACCAACGATTGATTGTCACTTTTTAAGATGGCAAATTGTTTACCTGATGCAGTGTCGTATTTATTGACATCAAATAGTTTAAATCATTCATCAATTAACTGCGTAGTCGACTTTCAAGAGAGAAACAAAACTTCCGGGTTTCATCGTATCCGTCCCGGAAATTTTTTGAAAACGGAATAAACCAAGCTTTTTTGACGTTGAATATAAAATGTACTAAACTAGAAACTTTCAACGGCATATTATATAATTCAATCTAATTAAAATTAGATCTACCAATTGTTCCTCACAGTCACTCCACGAAGATCTAACAACACCTAATTTTGCTTTTAGTGCTATGACCTTTGATATTAACCAATTAGAATCCAATCTTCATGATTTTGAAGACATTAAGATCTACATGATAAAAGCAGAGGATTATCAAAACAGAAAGTAAAATGCGGTGTTGTTAGATCTTTTGCGCAGTGACTGTAAGGAGCAATTGTTAGATCTAATTTAAATTAAATTTGATATGATTATAATCATAAAATGAACTATGTATCGTTTCTTTTGTTAAGTAGTATTATACATATAATTGTTTTATTGTTAAACAATTACTGTATGTGTAATAGTGGCGACCAGCTGTTTCTACTCAATGTCTATAATAAACATTAGATTTTTGGATTCTATGGTTTAAAATAAAAGTTGTTTCTAATCTAATTTGGTATTTTTTCAAATCTATCAAATTTTAAAGTTAACTGTACAGTACCAATACAACTAAAAATATAAACAACAACAAACACATCTCATATCGAATAATTTGATGTAAACGTGTACTCTTCAGTCTTTTAACAACATGAAGAAGTATGCTATCATATTATTACAATGTTAATTATATATTACTATTATACATTGATATAGATTGCAATAACAGCAGTTATTATTTAAAAATATGTAAAGTATTAGTTTTTTTCATGTTGATTAGAAGGAGCAATAATATTTACGTAACACAGGTCTTTCGAGAATATTTTTTTTACTTTTAGGTAGCACAACAGTCTTTTGAAGAAAAATTTCAGTCCCTGTCTTTGAATGCGCGTAATTTTGTTACCAGTAAAGATACAATAACAAATTTGGTATCAAATGAAAGGAAAATGATTAAATAGTATGTTTATGGTAATTTCAATAGTATTCCTTATAAGCATCAATGTCAACATTTCCATACTTGGCAAAAAAGAGTAAGTGAGAACCAAAACGAATAATCCAAGGACAATGGCAACACCGAAAACTAAAAAGAAACAGAGACACAACATGAGTACGGCACAGAAAAGAAAAATGAAGATACACACACAAAGATGAACAACACGGACCCAATAAAAAACTATGGCTGAGATTAGGTGCACCGGTAGAGTAAGCATCTCCGGCTTCTTATAAGACACCCGCCGTGTTGAACATGTCAAATCCGGTGGAGGAAACAACAATTAAGCTTTAAAGGGAAAGATCTGTTGTCATCTGGGAAACAGATATCCCATAGCGGTCCACAAGATGGTGATGTCGACCGTAAAACTTCTGGAGGGATGATTTCAAGTTTGGGTAACATACCCTTGTTGAAGTAGCCTATTTGTGAGCAACCGGGCTCTATCAAGGGAGTCACTGTATCGAATACAGGCTCTTGAATAGCGAATGAGCTGGGAGATGTAAACTCCTTATGCCGGCGCTGTTGGGATGTTGCTTCAAAGAAAAGGGAAGTTTACTATTGGAAAGGTGAAGTCATCGCGTTTGTCGTACAGCTTAGTTTGAAGTCTACCTCTGTTGACAATTTCGAGATGAAGGTCAAGGAACGAGGTTGATGTAGAAGTGTCTGTGGTATCCTTAATTTCGAGCTCTTTTGGATAGATCAGATGAAGAAAATCGCCAAAGCGAGGGTTGTTTAGTGACAAAATATCATCTATATAACGGAAGCTAAAATTGAAGTATTGGGCCAGTTTTTTATCTTTATTTTGAAGAAGCCCTTCGATGAATTCAGCCTCATAAGAGTGAAGAAACAGATAGGCTTGGAGAGGTGCACAGTTTTTGCCCATAGGAATTCCGATAGTCTGTTGAAAAACAAGCCGTCCTAACTGGACAAATATATTGTCGATCAGAAACTCTAACATTTTAATCACTTCTTCCGCTGTATATTTTTTCTCCGATTCGGAGTCATTTTTCACAAAGTAGGCTTGTTCTCTACCTACAACAATGTACCTTTATCTTCGCTCACCGTTCTTACGTGAGAAACATCTATGAATTAAACCTTTCAGCCG
>MJUU01022625.1:0-30064 GCA_002080025.1 Modiolus philippinarum
TGTTTCTCTATAAACAACGCAAATGGAAGAAATGGGTATACCCGGGGGGTATATATTTTGTACGGGGACGTGCGGCTGTAGGTCCGAAAAGTGTACCCGAAGTGTATGATCGGAATCCATACCCGAATAAATACTGCTCTAATGCATGACACCCATGAAAATGCTAATGGATACTGTTTATTTATTGTATGATTAGAAGACAAAGGGGCAATTCGTAAATTTGGCATATTAAATTTGTCAATTCACAATATTTTCACAAAATTGATATTTTTTTAATAAATCTACTTGCAATATTTTACCAATATTTATACGAAATTGAAAAGACAACCCAAATTAATACCAGATGTGTAGAAATCAGACCCAAATAAATATGAAAGGGGAAAAATGAGCATCAAATTAATACTAGAATTTGTAAAATAAGCACCCGAATTTTCCGCACGTCCCCGTATACCAATATATAGGAAGTTACCCTCCCCCCGGGGGTTACTACTTGAGGCGTAGTGCATCTCCAGTTTGGCGACGATGGTTGGCGGTCAGCCCTTCAGGTGCCGGTAATGGTATTTAAGTTCGCCAAGCCAAGAAAACCCGCTCCTTTAGATCAAAGGTATCCCTCGGAGGTAATTTTCTGGTCAATTTACTTGCCACGACTTGGGACATAACGTTGCCATGGAAACACAAAGAGATATTGTCGTTTCCCCGTGAATTTATTTCCTTCAGCATACTAATTTTGAGAATGTATTAAATTTTTTCGAAAACTGCTATAAGAGATCATCTGTCATATATACTATCAGAGCAAAATCAATTCAAATGTATTTTCGTGCATTTAGATAAAAAATTCAGCCACTGAACTTGCCATTTGAATGCAATTTTGACAGAATTTGGCAATTTTTGAAGGTTTTTGTTAAAAATTCGTTGTATAGGACATCCAGAACCAAAATAAACTAATTGCCATTTCAAAGGGCAAATGTTTTTACGTTCGCAGCAAAAAAAATGGTTTTGGTTCTCGGTGTCCTTTGAGTAGTACCATCTTCGCAAACACTGTAAAATAGCTAAAATTGACACAAAAGGCCTTTTACAACCATGTTCGACTGCTAATAAGTAAAAAAACATACAAGTGTGGCATATAATAATTATATTTCTAATAAGTACACATACTAGAGATCTTCTTAAACGATTTTCGACAACATTTGAGCATATTCTGAAAATGACCCAAAAAGGAAACAAATTCACGCCTAAATGGCCATACTTCTTTTCCATAATAACAACCAGTCAGTTGATAGTCCGAATAATATGCACCACGGGGTAATCAGTTTAGCCCTTGGATTTCTTGGCTTGCAGTTGTTTACAAGTCTGCTTCGTCAGATTGATTGATTGTTTAGTTAAAAGTTTTACGTCCAATGAACAACACTAGTATGTCAGCTATATCAGAACGAAATCAAGTCAATCAATTCGAAAAAGAAATTATGACTAATAAGAGAGAAAGATATAAATATAAGTGGAAGGACATCGGGGACAATAAGTTTTGATTGTCATTGGAAAATGGGTAGGGACAGGAACTTAAGTGTAATACGACTCCCCGGGTCTGCACTTGTACGAAAAAGTTAAAATTAATTTTTACGACCAGTGAGCTATATTCCATCTACAACAGGAGGAAAACAAGTTAAACTATTAACATTATGTTAAGGCCACATCAAATTAATTAATAGATTCTCATCCCCACCCGCCCCATTTTTTCTAAGCTCAATTATTTTTTTTATTTTCAATTATTCAGAAATTTTCTTTAAATTCCTATCAATTTTAGTGAAAATCAGTAAAAAATAAAAATAAAAGCCTCCCACCCATCCCAGATTTTTTGTTACAGGTGGATGAGAGTCTACAAATTAACTTGATATGGCCTAAAGGCGAAAGTAATAAATGTGAAAGGAACAACTGGGGCAGTTGTATTTTGATTGTCACTAGAAAATGGGAGAAATAGGTAGGGACAGAAAATTTAGCCTTCTATTTGACCCCCAGCAGTCTGCCAATGAACGAGAGATATTACATTGCATGTGGCATGGCGTTTCTGCATATAGTATGGCTACAATGGTTTGCGGTCAGGCTTTCCGTATTGTGACATGATTACCCGCGTATAACTTAGTGACGCACCCGACAGATCTGAAGAGGGAGCTTGAAAACTGATGCTTCACCAGATGGCCATTGATATACATACAAGTTAGTTTTGAACAATATTGTCTGTGCACTCATTTAATTATTTGCAACCAGTTTGCACACTCTGTATAAAATATAAAGAGAAGATCTTTGAATGCATTTTCTCATATGGTCAAATGTTAAACTATGTTCCCTGCTGGCGGTCATCTTGGATATAGCCCTAACTTGAAAAACACCTTTTTTCATGGGACCATCTTAAAACTATTGTGGTAAGGTTTGGTTCCAATTGCCTCTGCAGTTTCAGGGGGGAGATCTTTGAATGTTTTCCCACAGTGTCCGGTGTTTAAATTACGTTCCCTACTGGCGGCCATCCAGAATATGACACTGATCTGAAAAACACTTTTTTGCATTGGACTATCCAAGGATCATTGAATGTTTTTTTTTTTCACATTAGTCTAATTTTAAAGTTATTTCCTGCTGGTAGCCATCTTCGATCTAGCACGAACCTGATAACGCCTTTTGCAGGCAAGTTTCGGAGGAGAGAAACATGAATGTGCTTCGCATAGGGTCAAATGTTAGACTATATATTCCCTGCTGGCGGTCATCTACGATATAGCCCTAACTTGAAAAACACCATTTTTTCATTGGACCATTTACAGACTATTGTGGCACGGTTTAGTTCCAGTTTGCTCTGCAGTTTCAGAGGATATCTGTTTTCCAGCAATGTCCAAATTGAATGTTTAAAATATGTTCCAAACTGGCGGCCATCCTAAAGGGTCAAATATTAAAGCTTTGTCCTGCTTGTAGTATCTTGGAAATAGAGCTGACCTGAAAACACCTTTTTTGCAGAGGACCAACTTACCATAATTGTGGTCACATTTGGTTCCAATTGACTCAGCAGTCTCAAATAAGATCTTTGAAAATTTTCCA
This sequence comes from Modiolus philippinarum, assembly GCA_002080025.1. Taxonomy (NCBI): domain Eukaryota; kingdom Metazoa; phylum Mollusca; class Bivalvia; order Mytilida; family Modiolidae; genus Modiolus; species Modiolus philippinarum. The sequence continues at coordinate 3,079 of MJUU01022625.1, forward strand.
ATAGGGTCAAATGTTAAAACAGTTCTTCGCTGTCGGCAATTTTGGATATGGCGCGGACCTGAAAAAAATCAACCTTTTTTTGCAGGGAACCATCTATGGACTATTGTGGCCAAGGTTGGTTCCAGTTGGCCAAACAGTTTCAGACAAGAAGATATCTGAATGTGTTTTTGTTAAAAGTGTTGTTCCCGCTGGCAGTCATCTTGGATAAAGCGTGAACCTGAGAAGACTTTCTAGAAGGTACCACCTAAGGGCTATTATGATCAAGTTTGGTTCAAATATGCTTAGCAGTTCCGGAGGAGGTCTTTGAATGCATTTCAAATAAGGCCATAAGTTACACTGTTCTCCTGTGGTGGCCATCTTGGATATACCGCGGATTTGTAAAAACAGGTGGACATTCAAGGGCTATTGTTGCCAATTTCTGAGCTCAATGGCTGGACGACCTGGACTATTTTGGCAAGGTTTGGTTCCAATTGGTTCAGCAGTTTCCAAGATGAACTGTGAAAATTTTTTCCACAGGGTCAAGTGGTACACCTACGTTCACCACTGGCTGCCATATTGGATGTAGCGTTGACTTGAAAAACACTTTTTTGCATGGGAAACTCAATGTTAAAACAATGTCCTGCTGGCAGCCATCTTGGATAACGCCCCGATTTGAAAAACAGATTTTTGCAGGAGACCATCTAATGTCTGTTGTGGCCCAAGGTTGGTTCCAAATGTCTAAGCAGTTTCAGATGAAAGTTCTTTATGTGTTTTCGAATTGGGTCCAATGTTAAGACTGTTTCCTTCTTGCGGCAATCTTGGATAAAGCATGCATCTGAAATAGCACTTTTTGTAGGGAACCATCTAAGGAATTTTATGGTAGTTTTCCAATAGACCCAGTAGTTTCAGAGAAGTTTAGCACGTACGGAGGAACGACGGCAAAGTGATGGCAAAAGCTCACCCTGGTGATCTGAAAAGGAAGTTCTCCACCATGTCTGAAAATGAATCATACATTATGGAATTACCAAGGTTTGCACCATAATTTCAAGCTGTGTTAGTGAACCACTTGTGCCCTCCAAACAGCATTTGGAAGAAATCCACCGCGATACTTGCATGCCTTTGAAACCAGGAGTAATATCACAAGGCTAAATGCCTGATGAAACTAGAGCTGTCGCCCAATGGCAGCCAGATATACCCCACTCATTGAACCCTAAATTAATGTGGCAAGTGCAATATTTTGTGTGGAAACAATATAGTTGTGGACAAAGTACAAATGTGGACACAATACAAGTAAGGACACAATGAAAATATTGTGAAAATAAAATATTCAGATGAATTATCTCCCCATAAAATTCCGGAAAGCAGCCATATTACTTAATGCACATGTACTACAACTATGTAACATTTACATAGAGAACATGCATTGATAAGGTTCCTCAGCCTTTTTTTCATGAAATATTCGAAGAAGAATAATCTCCTCTTCAAAATTTCAAGCAGCAACCATATCACTTAATGCAAATCTTCAAGTGGTGTACTACAGCTGAGTAACATTTCATTGAAATCTAACAAACCGTTAAAGAGGACATGCGCTGACAAGGTTTGTCCCCCCCTTTTTTTCCAGAAAATATTCAAATATCTCCCTTTCAAATTTCTGGCAACAACCATATTACTTCATGCACATCCATAGGTGGTGTACTACAGCTGTGTAACATTTCATCAAAATTCAAGCAGTCCTTTAGGACAACATGTGCCAACAAGGTACATGGACTGACAGACAGACAGACAGACGGACTGAAGGACAGGGTGATTTCTATATACCCCCAAACATTGTTTGCGTGGTGTATAACTATATGGTCTAATGTAATGAATCTTCTGTTTCATGACAAATAGTGCAGATATCCATAAACATTTCTATATTGGCGATCTCCTTGTTTATCCAATAGTTTTTCAATCGAGGGGAAAAGGCATGATGCAGTTACCTTTTATTATTGTACCAGAAAATCTAAGACACTAGATTTGGTATAAGCAAAAACAGCCAAATTTTCTGGTACCAACTAGAAGAAATTGCCACAAGGATTGCACATATGAGATATGGAAGCCCCTTCACTAGCTATTCAAAAGATAAATGAAAAATAACATACCACTAGCCATTTAAAAGATATACCCAACGTTAAAGTTTTGTTTTTGTAGTTGTTTACAAATCAAGGCCAAGAGGTCAATATTCTGGTACCAACTGAAAGAAATTTGAAAGTAATATCACTAGCGATTCAGACGATATACCAAGTGTTAAAAATTTAAGTAGTTGTTCATATACCAAGGATACAATAAAAAGGGCTACGCCGAGCGCAGCATGATACGACCGCAGCATGTCGACCACTGAAATTTGAACAAGTGTATTTTAAAGTGAATGTGGACACAGTATGGAGCTTGACAGTAATTTGATGGACACATTAAGAAAAATTGCAATTCTGGCCCCTTTGACCCCTTACAGCTCGTAAATGGTAATAGCTATGCTAATTCTGTTGACATACTACCAAAAGCTTACAACAAGACAAATCCATAGAATAAATCCTATCAAAATCTGATGAAAAATAAAGATTTCACACATTTCTAAAAATTGCAATTTTGGGCCCTTTGACCCCTTATAGCTTGAAAACAGTAAGAGCTATGACAAATCCGTTGCAATACCTCTGAAAGCTGACAATAAGAGGAATCTAAATAAAAATTTTAGATAATCAGCATATTTGCAATCTTGGCCCCGTTTTGCCCCTCATAGCTCCGAAAGGAACCAAGTGAACAAAAATCTGATGGTGCAGTGCTGGTTAATTTTTCTTAAGGAATCCATTGCAAAAAACTGCATCAAAATCGAACTAAAAATTAAAAAAATAAAATTTTTGAGATTCCCCCCTTTAGGGCCCCATTTAGCTCATGAACGGTACATGCGATGTGAAATCTGATTACATACTACAGATTGGAAATTTAATAAGGAGCACACTGAAAGAAACCCCATCAAAATCTGATATATAATAAATATTCTACAGCTCAATATATGAAAACACCCAATTTGGCCCTTTTTGGCCCTTTTTCAGAAACGGGCGGGGCTACAATACCCAAAACCAATCCAAACCTTCCCTTTGTGCCAAGGAACATTGTGTTAAAATTTCAAAAGGATTGGTCAACTAGAACTCAAATTATCGCACGGAAACGAAGTGTCCACAGACGCCGACGACGCCACCGACGATGACGCCGCCAGTATCATACCAATATACGACCTCAAAAATTTTTTGCGGTCGTATAAAAACTAGAGAAGTAGTATTCTTTTATGTCTGAAAATGTATACCCACAATGAAGCATGGCAATATAAAGCCTATCACAAAATTTCAAGTTTGTATCACAGAGAAAAGCTTTATAAAATTTAACTCTGCAAAGTCGATATCAAGACAGGTCTAAAAATTTATTCCAACATATGGCATAACCATACAATTTCAATACCATATCATTCATCAGTGCAGGGAACAGCTTGACAAAAGTCATTTTAAGACACAGATAACTCAGTACACCCCTTATCCTTCGTAGCAGGGACAAGGATTCACCATCAGTACACATATTCAGCTTTAAAAATAAAGTTTGTATCAAGGGTAGGGTATAAATGAAGAAAATATATACTTCATAATTTTATTTCGATCTTTACATTATTTGTATAATGGTTTTTATTTTAAGGTCACATCTAATTAAACATAATATTTCCTTGAAAATAGCATTTATAAATATATAAAGTAAACTTGTCACCCTTCCAGTATCCACTGTAAATGAAATTTTAAGAATATGGTAACCACTCTAGAACATTATGAAATGTGCAAGTCTGTTGTCATGAAAATGAAATACTAATAAAAGTAGCTGTATACTAAGAAATTGTGTAACATTTAGACTTTTTTGGGGGTATATAAATGGGCTCAATTTTAAGACTTATTCAATGGGGTCTAAATGTACAAAATCAGGCACATCTTTCTGATTCTACATTATGAACACTCTCGAAAAGGCTGCATTTTCTACAAATTTAAGAAGTTCCTGCTTTTAATATGGCAGTCTTATTTAGTCTGGTCTAATTTTCTCAGTTCTCAACTCTTGTGATTTGCTCTTCTGGAAGCTTTATTAATTTTCAGCAGTCACCAATTTTCATGAATTGAAAAAGATGAAGAACAACATTATGCATGTACATGTATATATCTGAAGTCTTCAATATTTTAAGTTTTTATTTTCATGCTTCCTTATAGCAGAAATTAGAATGTTACGAAAAATTATTTATTACCTGCTATTTATCTCCCTTACTTAACAAGGCAAATTTTGTGTCATAATAAGGCCAAGACAAGTTATTTCTATGTTTGGCGTCAGCGCGCGCATTGAAAAATGTGTCATTTTAGGAGAAAACAAACAAAGGATATTTTGCGTTTTTCCAATTAAAATCCAGATTTTTTGGTGTTTTTCTGCCATCATTGATTTTTTGTGCGCCCAATATACCATCACCTGAACGATTCTAGCTTAAGCATCGATTAATAAGACAACAAATATATAGTACTACTAGAAACTTAAAAAAAAACTCTGAATAAACTGAAATGGGTTCAACGGAATTGACTTTAAATGTACATAATTCATATTAAAATTTGTTTATTTCAAAAATTTCCTCCATGTTTTTTTATTTTGTTTTTGTTTGTTTGCCTCCAGCCCGCCTACATTTAAAAAACGAGTTGTCAGAAGACAACATAGCTCGCTGTGGATTCCAGTAACCTCAATGCACAATAAATTCGAAAGAAAGCTTTCTTCACAAGAAAGTCACATATGAAATATAAACACCCTATCACTAAACAACTTAATTCTAGAAGCAAAATTAAAGTTTTTAAAAAATTGCCCTCATAGCAAAGGTCAAGGTCAAAATGTCTATAAATAAGGTACCATTAGAAAGCTCTCATCAAAAGAACGTCACATAACAAATATGAACACCCTACCACTAAACATCTTAATTCTGGAAGCAAAGTTAAAGTTTTTAAAAAATTGCCCTCAGAGCAAGGTCAAGGTCAACATGTCTACAAGTATGGTACCAGAAGAAAGCTGTCATCAAAAGGAAGTTACATACCAAATATGAACACCCTACCACTAAAAGCCTACCTTCTAGAGGCAAGGTTAAAGTTTTTCAAAAATTGCCCTCAGGGAAAGGTCAAGGACAAAATGACTACAAAGATGGTACCACTAGAAAGCTCTCATCATAAGGAAGTCACATACCAAATATGAACACCCTACCACTAAAAGCCTACCTTCTAGAGGTAAGGTTAAAGTTTTTCAAAAATTGCCCTCAGGGAAAGGTCAAGGTCAAAATGTCTACAAATATGGAACCGCTAGAAAGCTCTTATCATAAGCAAGTCACATACCAAATATGAGCATCCTTCCACTAAAAGCCTGCCTTCTAGAGGCAAGGTTAAAGTTTTTTATATATTGCCCTAGGGGCAAGGTAAAGGTCAAAATGTCTAGAAATATGGTTCCACAAGAAAGCTTTCGTCACAAGGAAGCCACATACTAAATATCAACACCCCACCTCTTAACGTCTCCATTCCACAAGCAAGGTTAAAGTTTTTGCTGACGACGCCGACACCGGGGGTATGACAATAGCTCTCCAAACATTCGTCCCGGCGAGCTAATAAAGTTGACGCCAAACAGAGAATTAAATTGGTTTGGCCTAACCCAAATAACGACCCACATAAAAGAAGTGGCTTCTCTTGCTTTATCCATCAGAATGACATGAACTTTTTTGCACAGTATTCCTATAGTGCTTTTTTTGAAAATGAAGAGTTGTCTTTCCCTTCGTCAAAGAAAAAGTGGAAGTGGATGTCACCGGTATTTGATATACAGTAAAATAAACAAATGAAAACTGTAAACTAGCTTTTGCAAAAGGGGGGATTTCCACTTGAAATGCAGAAAAAATCATGCCTAATTATGATTGCACCAAATCTTACCATAATATTTGAAAAATACAAAAAATTTAATTCCAACGCAAAATTCTATGTAAAGTACAAGCAGATCTTGTTGTTTGCCATTTTTGATTAGCTATTAGCTAAAAAAAATAAACATGTTAACACATATTTGAAATACAAAACACAAAATAGGACAACTAACTTTTTTTAGCAGTATCTTCCTTGTGTGCTAAGGAGTGATTTGAGAAACACATAATACAATGGAAGACCTGCTGTGAAAATTATCATACATGTGTACATATTTTAATATTTAGAGATCACAAGCTTATAAATGAAGTCGGTGTAAAAATAGTTTTATATAGTGAAACTAACTCGTCATTCAGAATATTTTGCATAGTGCAAAGGCACAAAGTGAGAACAAAACTACAACAAGGTCTGCCCCAAATTCATTAGAAGAAAATTCTAATCCAATTTGTGGAAAAATAAGGGCAGACCGGCCAATATTAATTTTTATATTTTCTAACAAATTAGTGTATATGAGCAAAAAGTATTAAAGCAAAAATTGAAATCCAAATTTGTTTTTCAAGGGTGAAAAAAAATTTGGATAGGAGGTGACGAGACCCTATAATTTTTTTATGGCCTAATGAAGTTGCTTCTTTTTAAACAAATAAGGATGACAAAAAATATGAATTTACAGGATCTGATGAGATAATCTGTATAACAAGAGTTACAAAAATATTAGGTTGATGTGACCTTTGCTGCCTAAATCTATAAAATAAAGCTACAATAATGATGGAAACAGTTTTCTGGTTTATACATGTATTATTAACATAACAAAATGTGACAAGTGGTTTGGATGCAAGTTTTCAATGTAGTGCTATTGATGCAGTATTGACAGTTGGACAATGATTTTACTGACAGAATTGCAACTTGCAGACCGTACTCAAAATAAGAACACATTGTTAAAATTTGTATCGCAAAAAGAGGATTTTATCGGCATTTAACAAGGAAGAGATGAATCAGAACTGAACTTGCTTTATACAAAACTTACTATTGTTTCAAAAACATTTAGATAAAGGGTCGATTAGACAATGATGTGCATATCTGTATGTCTAGGTGAAGCCAAAAAAAGGCTTTGAATGAAATGTTAATGTAAGGCCAAATATTAGTGTCTAGTTCCTTGCTCCCATTTTTATTTTTTTATCAAATTCAATTAGATATGATTTTGTTTGTCTGTTGTTGGTTTTTTGTTTGTTTTTGTTTTCACTTTTCACTATTTCATATTGTGTAAAACAACTTGAAGAATAAAAAACATATTAAATACCCCTGATCAATGAATTGAATGTTAAGATGACATTTATAAAAGGATCGAAAAGTATTAGAGTTTGGTAGCTTTCGAAATTACCTCCCCTTCAATGTAGTTACTTACTTTTGACTTCACTTCACCCAACATAATTTCCTCTTATATTGACCAGATAAATCATGATAAGGCAGGGTATTTGCCAAACTAGAGGCTCAGAAACTGAGCCTGAATCGCTCACCTGACAAAATGCTTGCAGCAGGAGATGAAACTGATGTTTATCCTATAGGATCCTGTGTTAAAATATGTTCTGTGCCGGTGGTCTTCTTTTTTTTAATCAGATCAAAACAAATCAATCTTACCTTGGCTGAATTTGCTTCAATAGTTTCAGCACATATGACGTAAAAGATGTTTTCTTATAGGGGTCCCATTTTAAATGAAGTTCTGTGCTTGGAGCCTTATCTTTTGTCGGATCCAAATAAAATGAGCATTCTTTGTAAAGCACCTTCCGTTCATCATTTCAGTACAGTTTAGTTAAATTTGCTTCAATATTTTCAGAGCAGATGTTGAAAATTATGTTTTTTCCATAGGGTCCAATGTTAAAACTAAGATCTATGCTGGCGGCCATGTTTTTTTATCGAATCCGAACGAAATGTGCAATCATTGTGAAGGACGTTCCATACATCAATTCAGTACAGTTTAGGTAAATTTGCTTCAATAGTTTCAGAGCAGATGTTGAAAATGATGTTTTTCCCATAGGGTTCAATGTTAAAACTAAGATCCACGCTGGCAGCCATGTTTTTTATCCAATCGGAACGTAATGTGCAATCTTTGTGGAGGACCTTCCATACATCATTCCTGTAAAGTTTGGTTGAATTTGCTTCAGCGGTTTCACAGGAGAAGATGAAAATGTGAATTTCCCATAGGGCCAATGTTAAACTATGTTCCGTGCTGGCGGCCATGTTTTTTGTCAAATCGGAACAAAATGTGCAATCTTTGTAAAGGACCTTCCATACATCATTTCAGTACAGTTTGGTTAAATTTGCTTTAATAGTTTCGGAGCAGATGGTGAAAAGGATGTTTTTCCCATAGGGTCCAATGTAAAAACTAAGATCCACTCTGGTGGCCATGTTTTTTATCGAATCGGAACGAAATGTGCAATCTTTGTTAAGGACCTTCCATACATCATTCCTGTAAAGTTTCGTTGAATTTGCTTCAGCGGTTTCAGGAGAAGATGAAAATGTGAATTTCCCATAGGGCCAATGTTAAACTATGTTCCGTGCTGGAGGCCATGTTTTTTGTCAAACGGAACGAAATGTGCAATCTTTGTAAAGGACCTTCCATACATCATTTCAGTACATTTTTGTTAAATTTGCTTTAATAGTTTCGGAGCAGATGTTGAAAAGGATGTTTTTCCCATAGGGTCCAATGTTAAAACTAAGATCTGCGCTGGCGGCCATGTTTTTTATCGAATCTGAACGAAATGTGCAATCTTTGTTAAGGACCTTCCATACATCATTCCTGTAAAGTTTGGTTGAATTTGCTCCAGCAGTTTCAGAGGAGAAGATGAAAATGTGAAAAGTTAACGCCGGACGACGGACGCAAAGTGATAGTAATAGCTCACACTGACCCTTTGGGTCAGGTGAGCTAAAAAAGAAGTCAAAGGGCAGTAAAATTTCCTGAGCTTGAAAGGCGATGGAAATTTAGACCCAAGACTTGTAATTTCGGCAAATACCCTGACATTTATGATATATTGGCCTAATGTCTCTATCATTAAAGCACACAGACAACTTCGGGACAAATGCCGCAGTGGAGGGGTATTTGCCAAAAAAAAATATGACTATTAACCAATCAGAATGCAGCTTACATAAGGTGCAATTAATGTTTAACACATAGAAAACTTGAAAGATTGTGTAGGTTGAAATGCTACAGAATACATTTTGTTGATTCTTTGATTTTTCACTCTTGTTTCATTTGACAGCAAGGCAGTATCCAACAAGATGTGGAGCATTACAAAATTTCCACATTACAGTCAATTCTTTTCTACTAATGATTGAATGCAAATTACTGAGAACTGTTTTGTTCCCATAGGTTTGGCAGGAAATTTCAGGAATCCATCCTCCAAAAATATCAGGAACATTTAACAAACTAGAAATTGGTATATTTCTCACCCTGATAGGACATTGAAAACACAAAAATGAATTTTGAATAAAATATTTTCACAGGGACATGATTGCTGCTCTTAAAAAAAATTATAATAAAATGAAAATTGCATCATATTTATGTACAAGATTTAAAAAAAATCCATTTCAATCTGATTTGTATATAATCAATATCGGTAATTTACAACTGATTTATAAAAAGACATTTTATATTAAGACACTTGTTATAACTAAAAGCATTATAAACAATGTAAAATTCACAGTTCATTCAAGTTAAGCAAATGCTAACACTAAATTTACACTGAGGGCTCCTCTAAGAAAAAAACACCTGGGGTCTTTGAAAGGATTTTTTCTCTCACCACCACTTAAAGAAAAGAGTCTAGTTAACTTTACCCCTTTCAGAAATTTATATAATAAAGAGTCCAAGATAATTTTTTTTCTAGATTGGACCTCATTAATACAATATTTGTTGCTTCACAAACTCAAACTGGAAGAATCTAATAATTCCATGATTTGAAAATATGACCCCCCTCCCCAAATGCAAGGCTTTACTCCAGGAAACTAACGAATTAACCATTACTATATCGAAATAAGTCAAGTAATTTTCTTCAAACAGCTTGAGGTTGAAATTCCCCTCGTACAAGGTATGCAGTTTGATTTTATATTACCGTAAAACTGATGTCATGCCCCTGCAAAAGGACAAGGGTATAACAATATGCCGGAAGACCTCCTCACCCTATCCCCCCAAACTTCTTGTTGCAGAAGCATACAGAAGCACTGAACTGTGAATTCTACACAAGATATCTATCTATAGATATATATAATATACTATGATACACATTGCCATTTTTAACCATGATCAATACAGCAGTCGAGACGAAACATAACAAAAATTTAACAAAAACAACAGTTTGTTCCATGCAATTTAAAATTTGTATAATAATCAAAACAAAAACAAGAAGAAAAAAAAACACATGTATAAAATACTTGTTAAAACAAAGCATCAACAGTTTATATGCCGATATTAAAATCATACATTAAATTTACAGAACAAAAACTTTTAAAATGCATCATACATAAAATCAACAGATAAAATGGTTTTCTTTATACAAATTTATTTATCACTATAATAAAATATATGTTGTCTGGATTAAACACACACAAAAAATTACAATATTTGACTTCTTGTATGTAAATTTGCACTTGCAATTGTGATCCTTGATTTATAAACAATTCGAATTGTAACACAAAATAATTGACTACCCTCTTTTTTTTTTAACTATCTGTTTACAAAATTACTGGTTCTTCTTCTATTACTGCATAATTCTTCAAAATATAAATAAATGATGGGCAAAATACATAGTGACTGCTTGGTTAAGACAAGTTTACATAACTACACTCACTAAAGTTTGGATCAGTACTGCTCCATTGGTATCCAAAAATGGAACTTTTTTGCACAGCCAGGTCCTGTAAAACCACACATCAGGCAATACAGGAACTCTCGTGTAATTGAAGGCGGAAACGATCCTGTGAAATACTTGCAAGACGGATAACTGGATTTCTTAACTACCGACATTAATATATTTATTACACATATGAAATTGAAGTGTACATATAATTTTTCCTACATGACAATTATTGAACTAAAATTTAATCAACAAAAAACAAATAACCAGAAGCCCTACAAATAGATTAAATATAAATCACCCTTAGCTCAACAGTGTTGATTAATTAGAGATTTTCTCTCAAGGTATTGATGGATTGATTTTTTGCGTATAATACACAAAAATGTTTCTGGACTGAACACAACTCGAAAGTCCTGTATTCTGTATCTTTCATTAGTGTCAGAAGACAAGATGGACGGACGGACAGGGTGATTCCTATATACCCCAAATATCCCAAGACAGAGGTATTACCAGGCCGCATTGTGTTTGTTGCAAATCAAATTTGAACATAACAGATGTCATACACGAAAGCTAGGTCTACATAGTTCAGTATTGATTTTTGTGTCTGTAAGACATACCGTGGCCCCAAAATATGCTGACAGATGGATATAAGGACAGACAGGCGTAAAGCAGTATGCCCTACACTCATTGTGGCAAGGGCATAAAAATCTTATATAAAAAAGCTTTCAAAAATTGATAGCATAAATTACTGGGGCTGGACAGGGTTTCCTGCAATGCTAGGAAATAACATAGTTTATTTCCGAAAGTTATGTTGATAATCTTTCGTATTTTGGTCAAACTTGTCTTAACCATGTAATCACAAAGTATTGTGTCCATAGTGGTACATTTATGTATTATTACAAAATATCTTTTATGGATATCAACCGTGAACATGCAACTATAAAATAACTGTTTTATGGAAGTGACTGTTGATGCTACTGACTCCAAGTGTAATGACTGGTCTCCTAGGTCTGATATCTTGTATCTATGGTGGCAGTAATGTGTGTAGACGAAAATGTTCATGAATGACTGGTCTCACATCTTCATGCTGAAAATAAAATTATTCTTTATTTTAAAATATACAGTCTGTTTTAAATCTGAAATCAGAAGGATGTTTTGGTCAGCAGGCTTGCCATGGAAGCCTTTACACAAAAACAACATTTTCGTTAACATAGAACTTGACAATTCCAAATTTTCCATGAAAATCTGTAGTTTGTATTTTAACTTGATTCTGTAAAAAAGAACTTACAAATATGTACAAGTTAGGTCTCTGAAAGCCAGTCTGTACACCAATTCCTTTAATCGTGCAAGTTTGAAGTTCCAAACTTCTGTTTTGTAAGTTTGAAGTTTCTAGATCTTTTACTCAAGATACACATGTATAATTTATGACAGCTTGTCGATTGTTTGAGATTTACCTATTGGTGTCCATTATTTTTAGCGAGAGGTAAAATATTTGAAAATAATGGCCATCAATACATGTATGTCAATTTACAACCTACCACCAACAGACATTTATTACGATACATATGTATAATTCTAATTTGAAATTTTATGATGGAGGCAAATGCAACAACCATAACACTAGCCTTATCTGAAGTTGTCCATTTCTGCATATTTGTTGCGATGCCTCCATGCTATAATTTGATATTTTCAAACAGTTGTTTGTCATGGCTGCCATTTTTGCTTGTCAGGATCCATCTAAAATATCTCTCAAAGAAAACTTAACTCCAAAACTTATTTCTTTTCTACAAACTTTCAAGCAGTTTTCAGGACTTTGCTTTTGAAATACTTCAGGTCCTCCATTTTACAACTTTAATATCAAAGTATTATTCCTGAATTTAAAACACCTAGGCAAACCATGTAAACATATATTCTGATACAAACCTTTCTAACTAACTCTTCTAAGAATGGTAGTAAATTAAGTAGTTCTCTGTCAGATTGGTCAACAAACCAACTTTCTATAGGTATACCATTATCTAACTGAAATTCAAATACAAATGGATTAGCTTACAAAGACATGGAAAACAGTTATTATACATACTATCATTAGGAATGACTCAATAATCAAAGTGTCGAGACATTCTTTGCAACAAGTCCAGAATTGGTCCAGGAAAGCAATTAGAAATTGTCGGAAAACAGACTGCACTTAGGAAAATCTCAAAATTGTGTCTTTTGCACTATATGCACTCCAGTTTTTATTCAATAAATGCCACACCTCTACAATATTTATCCATTTATAGCTTAGCCTGTTATACCAAATACTAACACCACAGGTTTTCAACTTTCTTTGAAGCGAGTCTATATGACAGAGGTCATTTGGATATATTTTGGAGGTATTTGCAACCTGTCAACATGCTCTTTTATTCCTATCAGGAATTTGAAACATTTATCGATTATCATCTACTCTGTATCAAATTAGCTATAATAGTCAAAGGGAAAATAATTCTAATTTCCAATGGTATACCAATTTAAATTATCTCCCTTTGGCCATTCTCACGATTATGCAAATTGTAATCACGAACACACTTACCTGATAACCAAAGGCCTGTGGTGAATTATCTATGATTATTGTTTTCCGTAAATCTCTCCCTAATATGGTTAAATCTTTGATGTAGTTATTACCATTTATACAAACACAATGTTCTCTGAACAACCGATGTCTGAAACAAAATTTTACAAATAAAATCAGATTCAACTAAGGGTTATCATTTTTTCCCCCCTCTTCTAAGGCATGAGGTAACCTAATGTTTCCATTCTGTGACAGAAAAACAAATTTTTCATGGTCAACACGTTAACTAAAAACATTATTTCTTAGGACGAAGTGGTGGGTCATAAAAAAGAAGAATAGGAAAAGAGCATTATTCTGGCCCGGATTTCACTGAAAATTTATGATTGTATATACAGTAGAACTTCGATGGGTCGATCTGCAATAACTCGAACACCATGGATGCCTCGAACCCTTTTTGTGGTTCCTTTGTTCAAGTTAAAACACAGTTCGACCTCGATATTTCGAACACCCTGTTGGGTCAAACTGTTTTCAACGGACCTTTGGGTGTTCAAGCCATCGAAGTTCGACTGTATAGGGAATGTATGGTTAACTTTTATACTTTTAGAAATCAGAAAAAGTCTGGTCTTCATTTTTAAAAATAGTAATGGTGGATTACATGATACCCCGCCACGTTTCACAAAATTTCGAAGTATCAAGGGGCATAACTCCAGAACCCCTTGGACCTCTGAACCCATATTCGAACTCGACCTGAGTTTTGTGGTGAACAAGCTACATACCAAGTTTGAAGACTGTATGTTATTCCGTTCAAAAGTTATCAGTTGGAAACCTTCAGGGGACGGACGGACAGACAGACAGATGGACGGACGGACACACGACTGAGGGTATCATATAATACCACGCCACTACGTGTGGCAGGGTATAAAAATTTGGAAATATACACATCAAATTACCCCTAATAGATTTATAAAGTCAAGTGTGTTTACTTTGTTTAAAAAGGTCCCTATTGCAATTTTTGAGAAATTGATATTTACGGTTTACAAATATGCCTTTACAGTAGTGATGATCCGATTAAATAGATTGCAATGGAAAATCAAAAGAAAATTCCCAATCATCGATTATTATTCTTAAAATCCAAAATCAAAATACAGAACAGTCTGGCGACTACAAAGTTTGAAAGTAACACCATGATACATGATACTAAGCATTTCTTTACAACTTCTGCAAGGCCATCATGGCCAATAATGCCTATGACCATCCTGGCAAACAAGATTTGTATGGACATACAGTGCTCCCTTGTTATACCGCCCCTCTTTAACAGCTGTCCCTCAACTTATCGCCAACCATTTTCAAGGTACATTTTTTCTAAAAGTTGCATAGTTTCTATGTAATTTATTCCCTCGATATATTGCCACCCTCACTTATCACCAAAAATTATAACGAGGGTGCACTGTACTTCAGTTGTTATGATATGTATGCATTTAGTAGGATGAATAAAACATCAGATTATAATTGAAAATGATCTGAGGGTTGAGCAAGATTATTTGGCTAATTAAAAATTATTTTCAAACCAAATCACAACAACACTTTATAAATCATTGCCATACTCACTTAATTAACCTTTTTGCTGGATCTAACAGATTAAGTAATTTGTCAGCATAAACTTTTTTTGATGCCGTGAACAAAATAACTTCAAATAACTGAGACACTCTTTCTAGGAACTCTCTAAAGTGGGGTCTAGTCCGTACATACACCTGAAATGTAAAATCCAAATCATGTCATAAATCAAAACAGCAACAACAGGAGAGAAATATTTCTAGGTGATAATTCAAGAATTGTTTATTAAGATACATAGTTGTGATGTTTTATTCCAAATGACTGGCTATGTTTTATTGTCCATCATCTTGTTGTGAAGCAAGGAAATGTCTAATAGGATCTTGCATAAGGTCAGATTAAAGATCGGGCTATCTTTCACAAGTGTAAGAAACGTTANGAAAAGACGTTGAATTTCTTACACGAGTGAAAGATATCCCGATCTTTAATTTTGATCTCATGCAAGATCCTATTTCTTCCGTAAAAGGCGAAAAGAAACGTCTGGTAACCTTTACTGTTTGAACAACGTTGTCGCCATTTGAGTATTCTTTACATTGTGACGTCAGTTGTTTTATGACGTTAAGTCATGGTTACGATTGTTGTATCACAAAAATCAGCAAGTCTGGTTGGTCATTTACCGGTGTGAGATGAGGTCGCGTGCATCGATCTCACATGGGTCAACTCCCACTGTAAACCACCATTTACGAAAGAAAGTTTTATCTTTTTCTCTTGGTCCTGGGGTCAGCCTGATGTGAGATCCAATGATTAATGGTAGAAAATGATATTTTTTGTCTATTGGTAGTGGGGTCAAAAAATATATGGTATACTTCTTTTTCAATTTTCTAAGAAAAAATCATGTTTATTTAAAATCCTATTTATTTTCAAATGGAGTAGCAAACCTCCTTAAAAGTTGTGTGCTGTCTTTTTTGTAATTCATTAATAAATCAATATGTGATACAGGTTTACCAATTCACTAGTGAATCAAAATAAGAGAATATGTGATAGAGGTTTACCTATTCACTAGTGAATCAAAATAAGAGAATATGTGATAGAGGTTTAAATTCACTATTGAATAAAAGTGTGACAGAGGTGTATACACAATTATCCAATAATCAAAATAACATAGACAGGTGACAATTTCACAAGAATCAATGTCCCAATTCACAAGTGAATCGAGAAGACCAAACTGCAAATAGAAGAATTTTAATGCATCGTATATTAAATGGTTTTATGGAATCCCATATTTGATATGACTTGTTTTTGACTGCAATTTGTTTCAAAACAAGATGACCTGATACACAGCCATATACCCCAGCACATACATTTTCTAAAAGGCAATATAAATTGAATTATCTCCCCTTCCAAATTACAAAAGAGCAGCCATATTACTTCATGAACATCTTAAGGCTGTACAAATTTAATCTTAATCAAATGAGGACATGTTCTAATAATGTATATGGATGGACAGACAAATGTACAGATTAACAAGCTGATTCTCAAATACAACCTAACTTCATTTGCAGGGTATACTAATTATACATACCCGATAGGTGACTTCTTGGAAGAGAACAGGAAAACTAAATGCAGCATCATCTAACTCTGTTAAACTACAGTGGACAAGTGTTTCATCCTGTGAAAATAAATACACGTTCATAATGTAGATATGAGCAAAATGAATATAATAATCTTACACTGATGAAAGTGCAAGATCAAGAAATCTCAGGACACCCAAGGGCAAGATTTAAATGTTTCTCTGAGGAGTGAGGAGGCTTGCGGAGTCAAAAGAAACATTGAAAACTTACATGAGATTGTCTTGATATTTTTAATTCTTGCATTTTCCATGGGGTTTAAATCTTTCTTACTTTTAATTCTTTTATTTTATTGTTATTATAAGTGATGTACTACAACCAGAATGTGTCATAAGTATTTGAATTAAGTTTAAAGTCACAAAATACAATTTGTTTTACCAGCAAATGGTACACATATGCAAAGTCTAATGACATCGGGATTAGTCGCCTGGTAATCTGGACTATCAATAGCAAGAATCTGTATATTAAGGGAAGGAAAATCATACCTGTATTTTAGAAAAATTCTGATGCTGCCAAACCCACCTAAATTTTGTTACTTATCAAAAACTGAAAGATCTGGGCAGACATACAGCTTTAAAATACCATTTACATACCTATTCAATGAACAAACAATGAATAATTCGTTGAACTTGTGTTTTGTCACAATCAAGTAGGAAGTGTTTCTCATCTTCCACATAAAATACCTACCAAATCAAGCACTAATGAAAATTCTGGTGAACTTCTGGTTTTTAATGGTAAGGCAGGCATTCTTGCTCGGAGTTCATCTGTTAAGGGTGGCAGGTTCTTAATGAAAACATATCTATAAAAATATATTTGTATATTTTAGTTAAGTAGTTCAGGTGTCTATCTTACACATCTGATAAAACATGAGTATTGATAAAATTTTTGGAGAAGATTTGGTGTCCAATGCATTCTGTTATACAGATGTCCTTTATTTAATACTATTTATTTACTTAGTTCACTTTTCCAATACAGTATAATCTCGTATTCCTCGTATTGAACCCCGTTGTTATAGGAGACCTCCTAAATGTAATTTCTATACTTAAAGCGCCCCTTAAAATCCAGCTATTACAGTAAATTCAGTTTTTATTTAATGTTTCTGTCACTGACTGTATTGACTCATTAATGTAAAGTTATTATTTCTGGTGTGTCCGAGTTTTCTTTTGTTAAGAATCAATCTAATCATATGATTTGTTCAAATTGTGGCATTACAATTCATTAACAGTAAAATCTTTGTCAATTTTTGTCACTTTCTCAATTTTTACGATAATCACAGCATAAAAATCTCTCCATTGTATGCAAAGTTACTTAGATAAATGATTATTATATTAACCCCTCACCCACATTACCACAAAGTTAATTAGTTATTCTTATCTATGCCCACTCGAACAAAATCTGCATCATGCTTGTTCCATTTTTTTAGTTCAAACTATGATGTCAGTTTTACTTTTGTCTTAATTTTTTCAACAAAGTTTTCCACAAAATGGAAAAACATCGTATAAAACAAATGTTCCCATTTCTTGTTAAATTTCTGATAAAAACCTTGATATTAGTCAATCTCTTATTTAAATTAAGGGGTACGTTTATTCATGGATGCCAATTTTAAGTCATTAGTTCATAGGTTCTTAAATTCCTGGTTTGAGACTTTCCACAGTATAGGTCTCATTAACCAGTTCCGGGTCAACTGGTCCCTCAGTCAAAAAGTTCCTAAAAATCTAAAATTTGAAAAGAGGATGTTTGAAGTGCTAAAATGTTTATCCTTTCAGTTAGAATATCATGAGAATACTTTTTTGAAAGCTGATTATGTATATTTATTGAGAAAACTGTCATATTTGAAGCTGGTGTATGAATACTGTTTTGCTGGGTGCCTGACAAGGACTGGGAAGCACGTGTTTTTTCAAATGTAAATATTATTGTTTATTTCATATTTTTATTCGGTGTCATTTTGCGAAAAATCCAAACGGTTCACCCCATATTTTTATGGCAGATTTGTATTCCTTAGTTAAAATGCATCGAAATGATATACAACTCAAAGGTCAAGCTAAACCTATATGTTGAGGGCAAACAGTGGAAAATGGCTGATTTAGCATTGAAGTAAATGGCAACGTCGTAACTGGTATGCGAGACCATAAATTAACGGGATATTTGTATTTCGTTGGGTATCAAATTTTGTGAAATCCATAAAAATTGGTACCCCATGAACAATAATACTTTCACAGTATTTCAATCCTATGAATTTATTCCGTCATGGTCCAGGCTGGATAAAAATTTTTTTGGGGGAATCACAAGACTTACGGATCAAATGGTTGTGTCTCCCAATCCCCCTCTTCATAAGATTCCTCCTCAATCTCTTCTTCTTCCTCCTCCTCTGTCAAATGATGGTATTCATACTCATTTTTACTATTATTATTGTTCTCTAAATAATCTTCCTCATATGCAATCAAATCATCACTCTCTGTGTCGAATGATGGCTCCTGGTTCTCTTTTGCTGAAACAACAAATTTTTACATTGAAATTTTATAGGTAAAAGAAAAACCTGAATGGTTGAACCTGTCTAATCTGGCGCACTATGGGACAATATTGCTGCGGTCAAGGAAGTGGCAAAACTTTCAGTTTACCAAAATAAAGATTTACACCCCAAGCTCATTGACTCACCTTCATGCAAAGACAACATTGTATACATCTGTTTGGTTTTCACGTCCATATATCTACAATGTAGACGTTTGACATCGATGAATCTAACACATTGTGTAAGCTTGGGGTGTTTATCTTGACTTCATTACAATAATAGTTTTGCCACTTCCTTGACCGTAGCAATAAAAATGTACAATTATGCAGGACATCAGAATACTTTGGTTAAAAACACATTTAACAGCAATACGCAGGACTAAAACATTGTGACAGATTTCACTGTATTTTCATACATTACAGTGCTTTTATAAATTTTGCTAGGCACTATTAAAATCTGAAGGAGTCGGCTATACATTAACTTAAAAATAAACCTAATTCCATGTTTTTCAACACATTTGTAGAAACTTATTGCTGCGGTCAAGCCAAGGAAGTGGCAAAACTTTTATTGTAATGAAGTCAAGATTAACACCCCAAGCTTACACGATGTGTTAGATTCGTCGATGTCAAATGATTACATTGTAGATATATCAGACGTGAAAACCTGACGAATGTATACAATGTTGTCTTTGCACAATGGCGAGTCAATGAAAGGTAGAGAGCTTGGGTTGTAAATCTTAACTTCGGTAAACTGAAAGTTTTGCCACTTGCTTGACAGCAGCAATATCTACAAGAATAGAATTCCTGGGTCCCCTGCCGCTCATGCAATATACTAGTATACTGTATATGAAATTGAAATATTTTCAAACATTCAGGGCAGTTCCAAAATTAAATATGTGGGGATACAAAAAGGATCAACCACGGCAGATGTTCCCACTTGACCAAGGTATTAGTAGTATAAACATTTCATATAAATTTCATGAGAATTTGTCAAAATTTGTAGGCATGAGGGCGCTTACAAGGTCAATTTTTGACTAAAACAGTGTTGTTATTTTGGTCAGTCCAATAACTCCGTCAAACAGTCTCGACCGAAACTGATCTTCAAACTCGACCAAGGTATTAGTGGTATAAACATTTAGTATAAATTTCATGTAAATCTGTTAAAATTTGTAGCCATGAGAGCGCTTACAAGGTCAAATTTTGGCCAAAACAGTGTTGTTATTTTTGTCAAAGTCCCATAACTCCGTAAAAAAAATATCTACCAAGGCTGATTTTCGAACTTAACCAAGGTATTAATAGTATAAACATTTGGTATAAATTTCATGAAAATCTGTTAAAATTTGTAGCCATGAGAGCGCTTACAAGGTCAAATTTTGGCTAAAACAGTATCGTTATTTTTGTCAAAGTCCCATAACTCCGTCAAAAAGTATTTTTCGAACTTAACCAAGGTATTAATGGTATAACATTTGGTATAAATTTCATGAAAATCTGTCAAAATTTGTTGCCATGAGAGCGCTTACAAGGTTAATTTTTGGCTAAAACCGTGTCGTTATTTTTGTCAAAGTCCCATAACTCCGTCAAAAAATATCGACCAAGGCTGATGTTCAAACTTAACCAAGGTATTAGTGGTATAAGCATTTGGTATAAATTTCATGAAATCCTTCAAAATTTGTAGGCATGAGAGCCCTTACAAGGTTAATTTTTGGATAAAACAGAGTCATGATTTCGGTCAAAGTCCCATAACTCCGTAAAAAAATATCGACCAAGGCTGATTTTCGAACTTGACCAAGGTATTAGTCATATAAACATTTGGTATAAATTTCATGAAAATCCGTTATAATTTGTATGCATGAGAGCGCTTACAAGAAAGTGTGACGGACGGACGGACACATGGAAGCACAGCATTTCTATGTCCCCGCTCCGTGTTGCAGCAGGGGACAAAAATACCAAATGGATTCTATTTTTATACGTTTTCATATGATAAAGTGTAAGTTTTTGCATTCATTGGTAAAAGAGGTGTCCAACATAGTGAGGGCTAATTAATACTGCTGTGTGTGATTTTTCAATATTATTGTTCCTCTGAGACTGGTATATTTACATCAAAGAAAACTTCTGCACGGGAACATATCTGAAAATCTAACACTATGAAGTGCACAAACCCAGAGCTGCCAACCCCATTTTTTGATGACTGGGAGAAATGGAAAACTTTTTCAGGAGTTTTCAATATTTTGGAGGGAGGCTCCTAAAATTGTAAGATAATTACAACGCCTGTCTGTATTTATTAAAGAATGACCCTTTAAACTGTTAAATGACGTTTCCAAGCACCGGAATTCAGACGAATCAGAAGGGCAGAGCTGCCAACCCCATTTTTTGATGACCAGGAGAAATGGAAAACTTTTTCAGGAGTTTTCAATATTTTGGAGGGAGGCTCCTAAAATTGTAAGATAATTAAGACGCCTGTCTGTATTTATTAAAGAACGACCCTTTAAACTGTTAAATGACGTTTCCAAGCAATGGAATTCAGACGAATCAGAAGGGTTATATTTGGCAAGAAATTCCCCATTTTGGCTTTCGAATTAGCCTCGCTGCAGTTGCTGTCTCTCCACATTTTCTAAAGCTTTCACATAAACACATATCCTCCCACTGGAATGACCAACAAAACACAAAGTTATTACATGCATTTACGGGGGAGGATACACATGCTGTTCCATCAATTATTTTCTAGATCTGGTAAAGGAAAAGCGAAACGAACGTAATTTATAGGATTTTCGCGGGAAACGAAATAAGGGAGAAAACAATATAACCGCAGGAGGGCGGGAATCGGGACCGAAAATCAGTAGACTCCCGCCAAAATCGGGAGGGTTGGCAGCTCTGGAAGGGTTATATTTGGCAAGCCATTCCCCATTTTGGCTTTCGAATTAGCCTCGCTGCGGTTGCTGTCTCTCAACATTTTCTTAAGCTTTTACATAAACATATATCCTCCCACTGGAATGACCAACAAAACACAAAATTATCACATGCATTTACGGGGGAGGATACACATGCTGTTCCATCAATTTCTTTCTAGATCCGGTAAAGGAAAAGCGAAAGAACGTGATTTATAGGATTTTGGCGTGAAACGAAATTCGGGAGAAAACGATACAACCACGGGAGGGCGGGAATCGGGACCAAAAATCAGTAGACTCCCACCAAAATCGGGAGGGTTGGCAGCTCTGCAAACCAAAGGCATATAGACTTTTTGGTTCCTTCACATGGGCTTGCCATATGGTATAACTTCAGAATCCTCTTCCTGATTGCTATATGATGGTTTATACTGACAAAAATTTAATGACTTTGTTCTGAGTGTGTGAGTTCTATGACTTACTTGATGAAGCCGAGTCAGAATCCTCTTCCTCATTACTATAAGATGATGTATACTGACTAAAACTAATAACTTTGTTCTGTGTGTGTGTGTGTGTGTATGGAAGGGGGGAGGGATTACAGAGCTTGACATGTAGTACCAGTTTAATGACTTACTTGATGAAGCCGAGTCAAACTCCTCTTCTTCATTACTATAAGATGATGTATACTGACTAAAATCTAATGACTTTGTTCTCTGTGTGTGTTGGAAGGGGGGGCCTTACAGAGCTTGACATGTGGTATGAGTTTTATGACTTACTTGATGAAGCCGAGTCAGAATCCTCTTCTTCATTGCTATAAGATGATGTATACTGACTAAAATCTAATGACTTTGTAACATGTAGTATTTTATGATGTTCACTGTCTTCCTCTGAAAAAAAGATGAGTCAAAACGATTATAATGCTCTTGCCTGACTTATAATATTGCAAATTAAAAAAAAAAACAACAAATATAACTCGAGGCTCACATGAGCCTGTATCGCTCACCTGGTGACTGGTTTTATTCATTGTCACGAAGAGACCACCCATTCATACTATAAATCAGTTCACCAGATGTTACATTTTCAATCTTGGATGAGTTACAAACATAAAAATTACAAACTTTGAAAGGGAACACCTAAAGACAATCGTAACCAAACTTAGTTCCAATTGGCTCAGTAGGTTCAGAGGAGAAGACATTGTGAATGCATTTCCCATAGGGTCCCCATATTAAACTATGTTCCACGCTGGTGGCCATCTTGGATGAGGTACGAACGTCAAAATCACAAACTTTGAAGGGGACAAGCCAAGGACTAATGTGACCAAGTTTGGTTGAATTTGGCTTGGTAGTTTCAGAGGAGAAAATCTTTGGATGCATTTCCCATAGGGTCCCTATACTAAACTATGTTCTCTGCTGGCAGCCACCTTCAATGAGGTATGAACATAAAAATCACAAACTTTCAAGGGGACCACCTAAAGACTATTGTGATCAAGTTTGGTTCCAATTGGCTCAGTAGTTTCAGAGAAGATCTTTGAATACATTTCCAATAGGGTCCTATGTTAAACTATGTCCTGTGCTGACGACCATCTTGGATGAGGTACGAACATAAAAATCACAAACTTTAAAGGGGACCAGCCAAGGACAATTGTATCCAAGTTGGTTCCTATTGGCTTATAGTGGTTTCAGGAGAAAAGACTTTTGAATGTATTTCCCATAGGGTCCCTATGTTAAACTATATTACCCGCTTGCGGCCATCTTGGATGAGGTACAACCGCAAAAATCACAAACTTTGAAGGGGACCACCTGAGGATAATTGAGACAAAATTTGGTCCACATTGGCTCAGTGGTTTCAGAGGAGGAGATCTTTGAATGCATTTCCCATTGGGTCCTATGTTAAACTATGTTCCCTAGTGGCGGCCATCTTGGATGAGATGCTAATCTGCTGGCCATAGGTAGAAATTGTAGTCCTGGAAAAGCTCAACACTTTTGTAATTCACATTTAACCTCCATCTCAAACAGTTTTTGAAATAAAAGTAAAAATGTTAAAAAATCGTGAAAATTCAAAGAAAAAGGAGCCATAACTCCTATGTGGGTCGTCAGATTTTCTTCAAACTTGCAAGAATGTGGATCTTACTATGCTGACCATTTTTGTAATTTAAACTTCACTTCTATCTTCTACCATTTTCAATATATAAGACTAAAAGACACAAAAATCAAAGCGTCAAAACGCAGTATTACTGTTTTCTAGCTTTATGATCGCATGCAAGCAAGAAATTTACAGCTTTATACTATACATAGTGTTTGCAACTAGAGTAGGGGCAGTAAAAAAATCAACAGAAAGTTGTTTTTTTTTGGCAGAAACAAAGATCTACAGTTATGTTTATGTCATTGTTTCCCGAGTCTGGTATTGATATGCAAGCCTTTAGATTTTCTCACTTGCATTTCATTTCTTTTTCTGTTATTTCATTTGGAATGAAAAACTGTTCTATCTTCTATAATAAATATCCAATGAACACAATTTACAACATGTACAATTGTTGCCTTTCTTAAGGAAACACATCTGGATTTTTTTCTTCGATGAAAACGGAGGGCCATAGCTTCACAATGTAGCTCAGTGTGGGGTTTCAGGACATTTTATGTAATATAACCACTTTATTGCTGGGATTTTAGACTCCTGTGTTTATGTGTTGCGATGATGACCACACAGTCATCAAAATTAAAAGTAAGATGATCAAACACAAGTATTTTAAACATCATTTCAGAAGACTTGACTTTACTGTATTATTTGTTTGATGCACATATAAAAATTGTGTCCTTTCATTGCATTTCATTTAAAATAAAGGGCTACGCCGAGCACAGCATGATACGACCACAGCATGTTGAATACTGAAATTTGAACAAGTGTAATTGAAAATGAATGAGGACACAGTAAAGAGCAGTGTTCTCCCCAGAAATTTTTGAAGGCGCAAAATTTAAGCGCGAGGAAAGACTTTTGACCACGCATATATAAACTCCCCTTACTATTGGATGCCAAGAGAAATAATGAATGGGTTTATGTGCAAATATTTATCATAAATAATCACATTTTTAAAATAAAAGTATATTTCTGGTAAACCTGTCAAAGAAAACTAATGGTTGGGTTTGAAGTTAATCCAAAGGCTTATTCAACCTTCTCATAATGATTCCTTATTGGACATTATCAGTGATAGAATGTACTCCTTACTACCTTGTCAATTAAATGACAGACAATTTTAACAAGTCAATAAATTCTCAGAATATATATTTTCATTTCTTTGTGCAGTAGACAAGGTATGTAAGAGAAAAGATATTTTGTAAAATTTTAAGCAAATAATGTTGTAAACACTACTTTATACTTATTTTTATTTGAAAAATTAGTTTTGTTATATAAAAGAACTGCTGAAAATAGCTTAAGATCTCAGAAGACAAAAATTAAGGGGGAGACAACCAAAACGTATTTCATAATTAAAAAATAAAAATAAAACCTGTCATATAAGTATTTATTTAACACAAATACACAAAAATGCAAAATATTAATAATTATTTTAAAGACATTTGATAATTATCCAGGTAAGGCTTGTCTCTAACAAAGGTCAAATGTTTATTTATCGGTCAATCAGAAAATCTATTTTTAGAAATACTGACTTCGATCGATATTTTTAGACAGTGGATACACAGGTCATTATCCAAAGAAAAACACTGATCGAAATCCGATGAATAATAAAGATTTCAAATATTTCGCAAAAATTACAATTTTGGCACCTTTGACTCCTTGTAGCTCGAAAACGGTAATAGCTATGCAAAATCTACTGACATACTACCAACAGCTAACATCAAGAGGAATCCATAGAAAAAAATCCTATTGAAATCCGATGAAAAATAAAGATTTCACATATTTTGAAAATTTGCAATTTTGGCCCCTTTGACCCCTTGTAGCTCCGAAACCATAATAGCTACGCAAAATCCGTTGACAAAGTACTGAAAGCTTATATCAGGAGGAATTTAAAGAAAAAAATCCCATCGAAATCCGATTAAAAATAAAGATTTCACATACATGACATATTTCGAAAATTTGCAATTTGGCAATTTTGACCTTGTGTAGCTCGGAAACGGTAAGAGGTACGTAAAATCCGTTGACATTACACTGAAAGCTTATATCAAGAGGAATTCAAAGAGGAATTCAAAGAAAAAATCCCATCAAAATCTGATGAAAAATAAAATTTTTTAGGTTATCTGTAAATATACGATTTTGGCCCCCTTTGGCCCCTCATAGCTCGGAAACGGTAAGAGCTACGCCAAATCCATTGACAAACTACTGAAAGCTTACATCAAGAGGAATCCAAAGAAAAAAATCCCATCGAAATCCGATGAAAAATAAAAATTTTATGTAATATGCATGTTTGCAATTTTTGCCCCGTTTGGCCCCTCATAACTCGGAAAGGAAACAAATTATCAAAAATCTGATGCTGCAGCACCTATTTATTTGTCATAAGCAATCCATTGCAAAAAAACGGCATCAAAATCGGACTAAAAATAAAATAAAGGGCTACGCCAAGCGCAGCATGATACGACCGCAGCATGTCGACCACTGAAATTTCAACAAAAGTAGTTTAAAGTGAATGTGGACACAGTAAAGAGCTTGACACAATAATTAGATGGACACAAAAAGACGCTAGACACAGTTATTAGCTAGAAACAAAATACGGAAAAACCCTTTTGATTACTTACTGATAAAAAACCGTAAGTGCTATGCAAAATATGTACTATCAACTAAAACTTTACATCCATAGAAATTCAAAGAAAAAATCCATCGAAATCTGATGAAAAATAAAGATATGACACATTTAGAAAAATTGCAATTTTGGCCCCTTTGACCCCTTGTAGCTCCGAAACAGTAAGAGCTACAAAAAATCCGTTGACATACTACTGAAAGCTTATATCAAGAGGAATCCAAAGAAAAAAATCCCATCGAAATCCGATGAAAAATAAAGATTTGACATATTTAGAAAAATTGCATTTTTGGCCCCTTTGACCCCTTGTAGCTC
>MJUU01022625.1:30399-42316 GCA_002080025.1 Modiolus philippinarum
AAAAATCCGTTGACATACTACTGAAAGCTTAGATCAAGAGGAATCCAAAGAAAAAAATCTCATTGAAATCCGATGAAAAATAAAAATTCTACATAATCTGCAAATTCGCAATTTTGGCCCCGTTCGGCCCCTCATAGCTGGGAAAGGAAACAAGTTACCAAAAATCTAATAGCTGAGTGCTATATTAATTTTTCGCAAGGAATCCATTGAAAAAAACTGCATCAAAATCGGACTTAAAATAAAAAAATTATTTTTTTTGAGATTTGCCCCTGTTGGGCCCCATTTATCTGGTGAGTGGTACATGCTACATGAAATCCGTTGGCATACTCCAGATTGGAAATTTCCTCAGGAGCACACTGAAATCCGTTGGCATACTCCAGATTGGAAATTTCCTCAGGAGCACACTGAAACAAACCCCATCAAAATCCAATAAATAATAAAGATTCTACAGTCAAATATGTGAAAACACCTCATTTAACCCTTTTTTGGCCCCTAATTCTGAAATGGGTGGGGCAAAAACCTAAAGGAAAAAAAACGTTTCTCAAGAATGTTCCAAGAAACATTATACTAAGATTTGAAAACAATCCATCCACTAGAACCAAAGTTATGCTGTCAACAGACACGAAAATACCTAATTTTACCCCTTTTTTGCCTCTTTTTCAAAAACGGGTTGGGCAGGGAACGCGAAATTAAAACCCGGGCTTAAGCTTGTGCCAACAAACATCATACTAAAATTTGATAACAATCCGTTCAGTAGAACTAAAGTTATGCTGTCCACAGACGCCGACACCGACGCCAGCGCCATACCATAATACGACCGCAAAATTTTTGCGGTCGTATAAAAAATAAAATTTTTAAAATTGCCCCCTTTTGGACCCCATTTATCTCATGAACGGTACATGCGACGTGAAATCCGTGGGGCATACTACTGATTGGAAATTACCTCAGGAGCATACTGAAAGAAACCCCATCAAAATTCGATAATCAATAAAAATTCTACAGCTAAATAGGTGAAAACACCCAATTTTGCCCATTTTGGCCCCCGTTTTAAAAACGGGAGGGGCCATAATAACCAAATCCACACCTTCCTTTTGTGCCAAGGAACATTGTGTTAAAATTTCATAAGGATTGATCAACTTAAAATTGAGTTATGGTCAAAACTTAAAGTGTCTACAGACAACGATGCCGACAACGACAAAGACAACAGCGCCATACCATTATTTTTGCGGTCGTATAAAAAAAATGAAGCGTTACAATTTCTAAATATGTTTTTGCTCCAACAGATTCAGTAACTCGAGTGGTTTAAATTATTACCTTTTTGTGTGTAACCCCTTTCGTGAATAGCAGTACCAGCATGTTCGTTAGCCGTGTTCAACCACAGGGCCTTGTTACTAATAAGAAAATTTTACTAACTATGCAGACGTCGCTTCAACAGCTGCTCGCTTCAACCCATGTTTATTTTGTTATTTCCCTCATAAAATAAAACTTGGTCTGGTTTACTTCCAAAGATGTTTATCTTTTCAAAGAATGTCATGAGACCAATTCGATTACCTTCCGTTCAATTGGGGGGACAATCTTTTTGTTGAGAATGCACAAAATTGTCAACTTCATTGACAAGAAAACGAAAGTAAACTTCGGAATTCTCTGGACTTTAAATAGGCTAAGGAATATATCCCGGAATTCTTTGATTATGTCACTGGATGGTATAGAAAACCCTCGAGAGTTCCGAGTTTATTTTTTTCCAAATATAGAAGTTTGTGGTCAAAGGACTGTAATTTCAATATTCCTGGTTAATCGTGATACATAACGATATGAGTGACTACGATTGCTGGATATAACTCTTATAAACGTCTCTCAAGTCTTAAAAGTTAAATATCCACCGGTATTGATTATCACAAGCTCAGCTGTCTAACCATGTGGATACCGCATGATAGATGATTTTGATCGACACGTGATTTTCATCTGTTGCATAAATGCTTCTTGCAAATCTTGTTTTTCCTCTAATTTCGTTTCACGACCGTAAAATTGCTTAAAAGCACACATGATTTGTCAAGGTTGACAGGTATTTTTAGCAATATATTGCCATTTGTGATCAGTAAACATCAGGTATCTTTCTTTACTCGTAGTGATATCGGGGGCTAAATTCTAGAGTT
Source organism: Modiolus philippinarum (assembly GCA_002080025.1). Taxonomy (NCBI): domain Eukaryota; kingdom Metazoa; phylum Mollusca; class Bivalvia; order Mytilida; family Modiolidae; genus Modiolus; species Modiolus philippinarum. The sequence goes on from MJUU01022625.1 coordinate 32,553, forward strand.
TATACAAGTGTATATTTTGTAGTTCCCGAAAGTCATGTAAACAGAACAATATGGCTTCAAGCCGATCGCAAATTACTGTTTTCGAAAACTAAAAAAAAAACGAAAATTTTACGGAAAAGGGGCAATAACTCCAAGATGGGTTATTGGATATTCTTCAAAATTGCAGGGTGGGTAGATTTCATCATGCTGATCATTTTTACCACATGTCAGATTTTTAATAACTGTAACGGTTTTCGAGTAATTTGCAAAAAACAGCAATTTACCCCTAAGTTCTATTTTTAGTAACAGTGGCCATGTTTATTGGTCTACAGACATAAAAATCACAAACTTGAAAGAGCATACCCTGGTGATGATTCAGGCCAAGTTTGGTTAGTATTGGCCCAGCAGTTTCAGAGGGGAAGACGGACGACAGACGACGGACGCCGAGTGATGGCAAAAGCTCACATGGCCTTTGGCCAGGTGAGCTAATAAAACTCATGATCATGTTTTCTTTTCTCTCTTTGCTCAAGTCAAATGTCATTGTGAATGTAACCACCAACTTCAAATAAGTTCATCCATACATGATATTAATGTCGTTGCATTATCTTAATTAGGAAGCCTATTAACACCCAAGGTGCATTTTAATACTAGCAAATAGCGACATTCTACAATCTCAGATCTGGACCTTAACATGCGCTTCAACTTGAGTCACTCGTGCATACAATATAGGTCAATGTGACTTACAGATAAGAGCTACAATTGGTACTCTGCCACTGAAAGGGGCCATGTAAACACGATAGACCAACACAGGAAATTGAAAAAATGGACTGATTTTCAAAATCAGACTGAACATCTAAGCACTATTATCTCAACCTACAGGGCTTGTAGTTTCATGTAATTGACTTACCAATATAATGATAGACAGGTGAAAATAATGTTCCACTAGTACGAGGTGGACTGCCTGGACAGTCCTGGTTTTCTTGTACAGGATTCAGCACTTCTGCCTTTTTCTTTCCTAAAAATACTTTGAAAATGAAATTGTGTACAAATATCTAGTGTTTTCCTTTCAGTCTTAAGTAAAGTAAAAACATTTCAAAACAGTTTTCTGTCAATAATAATATAATACATGCAATTACTTTAATTGGATTTGTAAGTGGATGTCTGTTTGGTTTATTTCAAATGGACCAATCCATCATATATAACTTGCACTGGTCACACAAGCTATTCTTAGCAACAACGTTGTCATGGTTGGTGTTTTCAACATTGTCAAATTTCATCACAATATTATACTATATAAAATAGTTTGTGTTTGTTTAATTCATACATAAGGGCTATTCCATTAAAATGGATGTGGGGGTAGGAAGGGAAGTTTTATTTTTGGTCATTGGTCCTGGGTCATTCTCAAACTGTGGCCACTTTTTGTACGTTCAGTTTTCTACAAAAAGGTTGTCGGTTGTGGGGGTATTTTGAAAGTCCCTTAATACCCACCCACATCCATTTTAATGGAATAGCCCTCAACTATTTCACAGTTAATTACTTTTAAAAATACTTGAATGATTTATATTATATAATATATGATTAATTAGAAGTATACCTTAAATGAATAGTTTATAAAGTGTTCAATCCAATACATAATAAGAACGTTCCTACATTCCAGAATACAGATTTTTGCACAGTCAAAATATTTTAGCCAGGACTAAAAATCATATTCTTTTTTTGTGTTGAATTAAACCAACAAAGACTTAGTGTTCCATGGAATGCATTTATAAATGAGCCACTTTTGGTTCATCAGTCATGCCAGTAAGCCTTTAAAATCAGTAAAATCAAAAGTTTTTTAGTATAAGGTGCACAACTAATCACTTGAGCAACAGATCAAGAAAAGTTTGATTGAAATCTGGTAGAAAGCTGGCATGAAATTGTGGATTAACTACAAATACAAAACCGACCCTGCTTATGGCACATGCCATAAAACTCCACCCTTACCCTTCTTCTTGGCATCAATATGTGGTGTTGAGGTGATCATATCAGCAGCATTTTCACAAGACAATTTGTACTTCTTTTCTTCAGATACATCCTACAAAGAACAAAAGAACAAGTCATCTCAAATTAGCATGGAACTTTTTTTCTGAGAGGTTGCTGTATACAATTTAATATATGACCCTAAACATGCTAAAATTATATTTCCAAGGTAGGGAGATTATGTGGTAAAGTAATTTTCATGACATTATTTTGCCACTTTTTGCGAAACACTACAACTGTATTTCACAGAGGCTTTAATTTACATTACTGTTTTCAGCAAATCATAACACGGGTGTTTTTTGAATTTTTTACACAGTCTGATCAATTCTTATTCCTATTTAAAGCAATTTTCCAAAATTTTGTTTGCAAGCTGATTTGCATTTTTTAATTCATGCCACTTGCACTGCTTCCTTTTGAGGAATACTTTCAGAACCTAAGAAGCAACGATCTAGAGCTGCAGTATAACTTTTATCCTCGTTACATATGTAGTTGTCATGGTAACTAACCTCTTTTTCATCTGTGTGAAATACTGTTCTCTTCTGTTTACTATTCCTTTTAGCCAAACTTCCTTTCTTCGATCGCAGTCTTGTCATTTTCCCACCTTTCTGTCTCAGTTGCATATTACATAAAATCTTTGACAACTACATCTTCTAAAAATATACAATAGAATACAATATTTTGTGACTATTAAAATTTCATTGGCTAAGACCTTGGCAACCATCATAATCATTCAAGAAATGGAGGTCAGGTGAATATAACATTCCAACATCACTTGAGAGGTAAATATATAGAATCCACAACAGCATCGAGTGAGAAACCACATTTCTACACTAGAGATAGTTAAATTTTCAAATTTTTAAACGCAAGGCTTGCCAAGCGTTTAAAATATTTGAAAATTTAACTATCGAGAGTGTAGAAATGTTGTTTCTCACGAGATTCAATTGTGGATTTTATTTCTCTTAATGATTTCAAGGAGATTTTGGACAAAAACATGACCCCCCCTTTCTGATGATCCGAAATAAATGTGTTCTTTGAGCCTGACGTCAACAGGCATGGTCGCCTTTTTCACAATGGTAAAGTCAGAAAACGGCAAACATATTTGATGTCATAATTGAATAATCAATTTCATCCAATCACTTGCTGAGAACAACATTCTCTCTAGAGAGAGGAACAGTATTCCTCCAACTGTTCAAGAAACGTGAAAACAGGACAGAAATTAGAGAAATAAAATTCCAACAGTTGGCAATGAGCCATCAGTAACCATATACATGAACAATGCATGAGGATCGCATAAGGAAACAAAAACGACCTTTGGTTTAAGCTGAAATAAGGATTTATAAATCCAACGACAAACACCTCAGCCTTTCGTGCCTCGACCCTGGTCCCTGCCCTGTTGCAAATGACTAGGAAAATAACTGTTACCTTATCAGCTCAAACAGCTGTTCAGTTAAAGTTTTTGGCATAGATTGACTACAGGAATGAAATTGAAATTTATGAGAAAAATTCATTACTAATATTTATTTTTAGTTGCATTAATTCACACAATATTACACAATTTGTCGTTTTTTTTAATATTTCCTTGTGATTTTGGCACAAACTACAAACACAAAATTGGAAATTCCCCATAGAGTATTATTAGAAATAAAATACTGGTTATTGATTTTTTTCAGCTGACTCAAAATTTCGCAAACTAACAGTTTTATTTGCTTATGTACATGATCAGGGTTTGACACAAACTTCATTCCTGATCATTAGAGTAAGACGAAAGGAGTAGAAAATTTTCCAAATTTTGCTTCCCCAAAGGGACTACGAAGTTAATAATTCTAGTAGTCATTCCTTAAATTTATTAGCCTTGGGCTACAGGACTTCTGTTAGTGTGGAACCCTGATGATCAAAATGTATGTTGGCAAGGGAGACAAGTCCATAGAAGTTTGGGACAATAACAAACATAACTAAACAAGCAAGTAAACAAAATTACAAGTAACAGAGTTACGAGTTCCCTGTCCTCTAGAGCTGAGTATCATGAGGAATCGCACGATACGATACGTATCCTGATATCTGCTCGCGATACGATACTATCACGATACGTATCATGGTACTGTAAATCTTGTTTTCTTGACATAAATTCAGCAGATATCAAGACTATGAATTGCATTATACAATTGTTTTAATATTTGAGACATGTATGTGTCATAATTGTTATTAAATATGAGTAATTATATCAATTTATAAGCCGTGGGAGCATTCACAATGACAACTTTGTTTATATCTACGAGTTCCGCCATATTGGCGCTAATAAAACGCAGATCGGATCGGGTGCGGTTGTATAAAACAAAGCCGTTTTTGGTATCGCGATTCCAGACCAACTATACGATACGGGAATCGTCACCACTTTGGATCGATATAATCAATTCATCGATGAATCGTTACCCCTCTACTGTCCTCAGTTCTAATGACCATTTTATAAAGGACCCTATTTTTTCTACTTGCTTTAGTGTTGATGGGTGAAGCAAAAATTAATTTTTTTTCATTTTCAGTGAAAGTGTTAAAATCTTTAGCATCTTCAGATATAATTTTGTTGAAAAGATCTGATTGTAAAGTAGAAAATAATTTCATTTTATTTTCGAACTAATGAAATTGGATTCCGACTAGTAAATCTGTTATCTCAACTAGCCTTAAGGACTTGTAATATAAAAAGTTTTTGGCACAGACTGTAGACAAAAGGAGTCAAAAAATTTTCCAAATTATGCTAGCCCAAAGGACTATACGAAGTTAATAATTCTAGTAGTCCTTCCTCAAATCTATTAGCCTTGGGCTACAGGACTTCTGTTAGTGTGGAACCCTGATGAATTATGTACGGAAAATAATAAACTGTTCTGCTTTCAGGTGAAACAAATATGTACTTATCTATATATTTCTTAGTTATTTGTATGAATTACTTTTCATGTTTATGTCAGTTGGATATTATATACAGTACAGCCAGGGACTTAACATGATAAATCACTGTGATAGACATATAACTCTCAATTTTCAAATGACTATATCTTTTTTCTGATTGATCTATCCACATAATTTTTTTTGCATGTCAAGTGGTAGACTGCATCACTCAAAATGCAAAAGAAATCATGTATGTAGCTCAAACAGGAAATAAAATATACACATTTCACTAAGCAGAGAGATATGTCTATCACAGTGATTTATCATGGTAAGTCTCTGGCTGTACTGTACATACAACTGTAGTGTAATAGTACAACTTGTATCAAGAAGCCATTACTTTCTTGATACAAATGAAGGCCGGTTTGGAATCTCACTAAAAATTCTAGCCTGATCAGAATTTTTAATATATTTCCTATCTACATTTGTACATATATCTTGGTAAATTTTTTGTCCAAATTTAGCCTGCTTCAAGGGTATGGGCTGTAATTTCGGACTCTGATGGACGAAAAAGCCCTCTCAAGACTTGAATAAACAGCAAAACAAAATACAAATGCAATGTCAATTTAGACAAAAAACAGTTTGAAACAACAGAAGGCAACAAGCTGACATAATTTCAAAATACAGAAAAAAAATCTGATGTAAATACTTGCAAAAATCTCTGCCTTGTTCTAAGTGACAAATCTCAGTGAAATCTATAAACTTTTCAGAAATCAGGCAAAGTTTAACATAAAATCTGACTTACATTTCACGAGAATAATGTTTGAAGGTGTGTTTCAAGTCGTCAAATGATTGGTTAGTACAACTAAAATGTGCATCTGTCATTCTCCCATGTACTTATCTCCATAACAAGGAAACGTCACATTTCATACAAAATGGTCAATCACATTTCGACCTTCCACTATATTTAGACAACCCTTCAGAAGAGTCCCTGTGAAAAACCAAGGAAGTAATTCCTTCAAATATCACCCCCAGATTTTCTCATCTATCTGGGACTTGTCAGGGTCCCTTTGATTGGTAAAATGAAAGTGAAATTTTGTCTTTCGGAAAATATGCACATTGCCCCTACTTCCTTCAAATGGTGGACATGGTGCCCCTACATTTGAGAAAAAAATACTATTCTTAACACTGTTTACATGATTGTGATTTCAAATATTATGTTGTTTTCAGATTAACGTCACAACAAGATTTGGAGGATGAAGACACTACTTTGGGAAAATATTGTTCAATTTTGCATCAGGGAAGAGTCCAGTTTGAGCCAAAATTTCACCAAGTAATACACTGTCCTCTTATTTGTTGGCCTATACATATGACAGAAGAGACTAATCAAAGTGCTTAAAGCCCTAATAGAAAGGTTGCTTTCAAAGACTTAAGTAGACTTGGTACAAGCCCATATTATTTTTATCATTTTGCTATAAAAGTGTGCAGTAAACTATCCACACTGTTTCTATCAAACAGTGTTACAAATATTGAAAATAAAGCCATTAAAGGGCTACGCCGGGCGCAGCATGATACAACCGCAGCATGTCGATCACTGAAATTTCAACAAAAGTAGTTCAAAGTGAATGTGGACAAAGTAAAGAGCTTGACACAATAATTAGATGGACACAAAAAGAAGCTTGACGCAGTAATTAGCTGGAAACAAACTACGGAAAAAATCAACCCTTTTGATCACTTATTGATAAAAAAAAACTGTAAGAGCTATGCAAAATATGTTACTATCAACAAGCACTTTACATCCTTAGAAATAAAAAAAAAAATCCATCGAAATCAGATGAAAAATAAAGATTTGACATATTTAGAAAAATTGCAATTTTGGCCCCTTTGACCCTTTGTAGCTCGGAAACGGTAAAAGCTACGCCAAATCCTTTGGCATTGTTTGGCATACTACTGAAAGCTTAGATCAAGAGGAATCCAAAGAAAAAATCCCATCAAAATCCGATGAAAAATAAAGATGTGGGTGAATTAAAAAAAAAAATGGCACCATGCATATTTTGTTATCTAGACTGAGAACTGCAAGAGTTTTTATACAAAAGATTATATCAATTAATGTGTAGAGGTATATTGCATGTCCATGCAAAATTTCATGGAGATATCTTTATTGGTTAAATAGTTATGCCCGAAAAACATGCCAAAAATGTCTGGAGTGCAACACTTTTTTGTGACATTTTTTTTAATACTACTTTTTTTAAATACATATAAAATAAAAAAAATAATGATATCTGTTTAAAAGTAAGACTTTTCACTTAAAGATTAACATCTTGAGTTAAGAATTCTGTATCTGATTTGTGAATATTAGCAAATGTGTTGCTGCAGTTGGCACAAGAACAAGTGGAATCCCATGTCTGGAGTGCAACAGCAAAAATAGAAAAACTGCAAATAAATGAATACTGTGAAAATTTTATGTGTGAAAAATTACATATTTACATTTATTAATGTAGAGAAATATCAATTCCATATGAAAAATATGATACTGAATATTCTTATAAAAACACCACCTCCTGATGGGTCATTAAATACATCCATCCTTGTTTGTCTGGAGTGCAACATTTGAAGTTTAACAAGTCCTCTTTCCCTGTATATTGATTTTTAATCCACTATTGTTCTTTGTTTCAAACAACATTGATATAAAGATCATTTATCCAAGAATGGAACCTTTTTCAGACACACACTTATAATTTAATTGGGAGCAATGTTTATGTTGTCTGGAGTGCAACAGTATTTTTAGATTATTAATGCTTATTTTTAACAGATCAAATGAAAATCTAAGCATCAAAGAACCATTATTTGAAAGAATGTAACCATTTCAACAATTTTAAAGAACAACTGGGTCATTCTTTCAATTTCAGACTCTTTTTGTAGGCACTTAATAGCAAAAGAAATGCTGTATTTATTTTGTCTGGCCTATGAATATTGCTGACTGTTAGGTTAAAAAAGAAAAATATATATTAAGCTTCATTTCTTAAAGAAAATCATATCTGATGCTTTAATTTGATCGTTTCAACTACATAGTCAATATGTTGCACTCCAGACACATTTCTTAATTTTTTGTTAATTCTAACATGGTAAGTCTACTTCAAGGTTTGATTGTAAATAAAAAATCAAGATTATAGTCAAAATAGCACATACAAGAACTAAAAGTCTGGTTAAACCAGCAAAATACCAGAAAGTTTTAACAAAAAAGGCCAGAAAACGACAATAAAAACTTAAAACCTTTTGATTTACGGTCATTTCCCAAGCTTTTTTCTCAAACTTTCTGCTGAAGTTTTCATGATTATTACTGGGTTAGACATTCCTCAGATACTCTACATGGTAGCTTAAACATTATCCTTTACTCTTCATTCAAACTTCACTCCAAAAAACTTTACATGTTATAATTTGTGTGAGGTCTTAGAAATATGACTGGAGTGCAACATTTTCACTATGCAGTTAAAAGAATCAAAATGCAGCATTGATGTTGGCTTTAATGTTTATAATTTCATTAATAAATATAAGCTACATGTCTATATTTACAATTGTTAAGTTTTCATAATATTTTTGGAACTTGTATACAAAATAAATAAACAAATATCACAAATCAAAATTCTGGAAAATCACATTTTGAGCTATAAAGCAAAAAAAAAATATTGAAAGAATGGCTAAAATTTGCCTTAAATTAATCAATTTAATTGTCTCCCTTAAAAAATTAATATTGCATAAGTCTTTTCTATGATTATGTTAAAAATAACCTTTTCATAATTATGGTCAATACCTGTTGCACTCCAGACAACATAAATGTTGCCCTAAATCAGCTATTAGTTAGTGCATTTACCCAGCTTTTTGTATAAATGCTCTTCAGGCCTATTTCAATTCAAAAATAAATCTTAAGTTTTTAAAAAATAACATGTGGGTAAAATTTAGTTGTTAAACTTAAAATGTTGCACTCCAGACAAATATGGAGGGTGTAATTGATAAACAAAAAGATTTCTGTGGTTAGTAAAAAAAAATCAAATAGGCATTATTTATGTGAATTACTTTTATCATTTTTTTCAAAAAGGAGTGCAGGAAAGTTTATAGAGCAGGCAAATTCATGACAAATTTAAAAAGTCTGGAGTGCAACATATTAGCAAGAAAAAGAAGCAATTTTAAGACTGTCTGTATTTTTTTTTCAAAAAGAGGTAAATGAATAAAGTTTTTTGCATTCATGTTCAGAATTCATTATATTTTTTTTTTATAAAATTCAGGTTTTGAATCTTCATGATGACTTACTTTATTGGAATAAAAACTTTTTGATCCATAAATAAATAAAACCTGTCAATTTTGTCATAAAATTTTATTTTTTGCTGAATTTTTGAAAGTTTATTAGGTTCTTTTTGTCCAGAATGCAAAAATGACACACTAGTAACAATCAGGATAAAAAAAATATATATTTTCTTTTTAGTAGCTAAAAGTACAGTGCTTTGAAAATACAAGATATTTCAAGTTTTTCTGTTGCTTTTCTTCCAGTAAAATATATGTAACTTTTTTATCTCTTCATTTGTTTCAATGTGGCTTTGAATTATAAAACTTTGTTCTATGTACAATAAGGGAACATATAAATCAAAATGATTATTTGAGTTTGAAAAATTGCCAAAAAAATTTTTCTTGGTGCCATTTTTTTTTAATTCACCCATATGACATATTAAGACAAGTGAAGACCCTAAAAGATGTCTCGCCCGTCCCTGCTGGCCTCTAAATTGATGTGAAATCTATGTGAACTAATCAGAAAAGTGAACATGCTCACTAGACCGTGAAATTGAGGTCGAGGACAAAAGTCACCTGCCAGACTGACATGTACTACCCAAGACCAACCT
>MJUU01022625.1:42959-74195 GCA_002080025.1 Modiolus philippinarum
AATATTATCAACCTACCACTTCTAGTTATTGAGAAATGGACTTAAGCAGAAAAACTTAACGTGACCACTAGACCGTGAAATTGAGGTCAAGGTCACATATCGTTATGTCCGTCAGGTAGCACTTGATTAGTACTACCACTGGACCAAATATGATGTTCCTACATCAAAGGGTTTTCAAAATATCCTGCATTTAGTAAGTTACTTTGCACGCATATGTCTCGCTTTCGCGACTTTCGTCGCGGGCGAAACAAAAAAATTGCAATTTTTGCCCCTTTGGCCCCTTGTAGCTCGGAAACGGTATTTGCCATGCAAAATCCGTTGAAATACCTCTGAAAGCTTAGATCAAGAGGAATCCAAAGAAAAAAATCCCATGGAAATCCGATAAAATAAAGAAAGATTTGACATATTTAGAAAAATTGCAATTTTGGCCCCTTTGACCCCTAGTAGCTCAGAAACGGTAAGAGCTACGCCAAATCCGTTGACATACCTCTGAAAGCTTAGATCAAGGGGAATCCAAAGAAAAAAATCCCATTGAAATCCGACGAAAAATAGAAATTCCACATCTGCAAATTCGCAATTTTGGCCCCTTCGACCCCTCATAGCTGGGAAAGGAAACAAGTTACCAAAAATCTAATAGCTGAGTGCCATATTAATTTTTCACAAGGAATCCATTGAAAAAAACTGCATCAAAATGGGACTTAAAATAAAAAAATTATTTTTTTTGAGATTAGCCCCTGTTGGGCCCATTTATCTGTGAGCGGTACATGCTACGTGAAATCCGTTGGCATACTCCAGATTGGAAATTACCTCAGGAGCACACTGAAACAAACCCCATCAAAATCCAATAAATAATTAAGATTCTACAGTCAAATATGTGAAAACATCCAATTTAACCCTTTTTTGACCCCTAATTCTGAAATGGGTGGGGCCAAAAACTAAAGGAAAAAAACTTTTCTCAAGAATGTTCCAAGAAACATCATACAGTACAGAAAGAGACGTACCATAACAAATCACTTGGAAAGACATAGATTTTAATCCTTTAGACATAAAATCACAGACATAGTATCACTGTGATAGACCTAAAAAGCCATAAAACAGAGTGGGGAGGATTAAATTTTATTCCTTATTTTACCTGTAATTTCTTTGAAGTCTACCTGCTTAATTAGATTTTTACCTGTACAACAGGAAATTCCCCTACAAACCTTGGGTTTTATTGCCCCAAAAAAAAAAAATTCAAGGAAAAAATTAATCCTCATCACTTTCCAAGACATTCCCACTATCACAGTGATTAATTATGGTATGTCTCTTTCTGTACTGTACTAAGATTTGAAAACAACCCGTCCACTAGAACCAAAGTTATGCTGTCCACAGACACGAAAATACCTAATTTAACCCTTTTTGGCCCCTTTTTTGCCTCTTTTTCAAAAACAGGTTGGGCAGGGAACGCGAAATTAAAACCCGGGCTTAAGCTTGTGCCAACAAACATCATNTTATTTTTTGTGCCTTCGTATGAATAACTGGCAAGCCGTACGCGTTTTTAACGATAGTCTGGATCATTCCGATTCTTTTCATACAAAGTAGTCTCCTTAATGTAAGAGTCTGGTTGAAACAGACTTTTTTCAAGATGGCTTTACCCGACAGCTAGAAGGCAGAGAACCTGCCTTAAAAATGAAAAATAAATAGTACAGTCACAACAAAAATTCCTGACAAGTCAGTACTATTTGATCTAAATGTCACCTGTTCTTAAAAGTAACGTTTATCCCACAATAGTTTGTACATAATGATTATTTCCCCTCTATATGTAAACTGAACTCCAACATCACGTTTTCTTTTTTAAAGGTGACTACAAGACTAGAATTTTCAAGGAAAATTAACAATACATTGTTGTATTAACTTGGCCTAAAGGTCTGTTAACGAACAACTAACTTACAGACAGTGAAACACAAAACTCACAGGTCGAACTAGCTTTCGCCAATTCTACTTTTGTTTTGTCCATCCAGCACCTGTTGTGCATGCGTCAGTACCAGAAATTTGTTCACATGCCGTTCAAGCAACCAAAATGCTCCAAGTTTATGTAAAATCGTTTCACTGTTAGAACATTTTATCCATTTTAATTGCAGGATATCAATTATATTAGCAAATATACTCTTCATTGAATCCGTTCCGTCCAATGACAAATCCAGTCTTCTCCGTTAGGCACTAGTCCGATGCCCGAGACTAGTAAATTTTTTCAACCACTAGTCCGACAGGACTAGCAAGAATTTTTTGTTGCAGAAATTTTATATTGCATTTTCTAGAAAACATGCTAAACTTACAATGCCACTTATCACAGTAAAATTTTTCTTTTTTTTTTTCGGATTAGTAAAATGGGATTCGGACTAGTAAATCTGTTACCTCAACTAGCTCAAAGGACTAGTTCAGTACTAGTTGTGAAAAAAGTTTTTGGCGCAGACTGCAAATCATTCTTCCGAAATCACCCAAGTTTACCGATGATAAATTTTCCGTTAAGGGGGTGTGTGGAATCGTTTTTCTTGAATAATTCTTTTGAATGATGGCCAAATTCTTTCAAATCTGTGTGAATCACTTTATTTTCTTACTACAGTACAGCCAGAGACTTACCATGATAAATCACTGTGATAGACGTATCACTTTGCTTAGTGAAATGTGTATATTCTATTTCCTGTTTGGTCTATCAACATGCTTTCTTTTGCATTTAGAGTGATGCATTCTACTGCTTGATATGCAAAAGAAATTATGAGGATAGACCAATCAAGAAAAAAGATATATTCATTTAAAAATTTAGAGTGATATGTCTATCACAGTGATTTATCATGGTAAGTCTCTGGCTGTACTGTAACTCATTGTTTAAATTCAAAAATATGATTTTGGTCAATCTGGTTTTTCAAATTGAAGCACCTGTTTTTCTTCATAGTGCATTTCAACCAGTCAAGTACCTAACCTGTATGAGTTATTAAAGAAAAATAACATGCATGTGTTATTACTAATGGAAAAAATTGATAACATATGTATGTTACATGCTTCAAATAGGAATTATGCAGTCATAGTTTTGTTTTAAATGTATACCATTTTATCATTGCCATTATTGTCTACCAGCATGCTAGGAGTCAAAATCATAGGACTTCTCATAGTTTGCCAATATTGCAAAATATACATATGTTATTACAGGAAAAATATGCCTGTAATAATAAAAGGGTGTTATTACAGCGACTCTACATCACTTAAAAGTGTTTTCCCCAGACCAAAATAATGTCTAATCAGATTATATCTTAATTAACAGTAATGTATGAAAATCAAAGCATGTCCATAGGTTCTGCGCAAGTTTCTTAGTAATTCCCAAGTGTCTAATAAACTAACAAATTTTTAGATCATATTCCTGTAATAACTAAGCATTGTTATTACAACTTAAGTTATATCACTTTAGAGCCATGTCTCATTGATTAACCATGGCTCATCAAAAATGTTTACTTAATTGAAAACTGATTTATCCAGGCTAAATAATTAGTTTCTGCGCAAACGTCTAAGCAATTCCCAAGTGACAAAAAAAGGTAATATATTAAAGGTTGCTACATACATATGTTATTACAGAATTAGAAATAAAGAGCAGATAACTCAAAACAACATCTGTAATAACACATGCATGTTATTTTCTGTAATAACTCATACAGGTTAGGTACTTGACTGTCAACTGACAGGGTCATGACATTAGAAAGCGTTGCAATGCAACCTTTCTAAAAATAGCTAATTGAACATGGATGGTATTGGTATTTATATGGAATTCAGTTAAGTTTGAGTTTAATATTCTATGAAGCAAAATTTTATGGCAAGATGAAGGCAATTTTCCATAAATGGTAGGACTGATACTTTCTTAACATTTGACATCTTATGCACATTCTGAAACATTGAGTCTTGTAAGCAAACCATTTCACAGTTCTTGCAGCCTAGTTGGAAAGGGGGCAGATTTTCTAGAAAGAGGTGAAAAAGGTATAAAAGTACAGTATGTGTGTGTTGCTGAGCAAAAGTTCTATTACCATGACAATTTCCCGTAATTTTTAACCTTTGTTACAACTCCTATAAGGCCATATCAAATAAGTTAATATATTCTCATCCCCACCGCCCCATTTTTTTTAAGATCAATTTTTTTTTCAGAAGTTTTCTTTAAATTCCTATCAATGTTAGTAAAAATCAACAAAAATATAAAACCCGGATCACCTGAACGAGGCGATCACAATACTGGTATACTAGTATTGTTAACAATACTGGAACAAAATTTTATTCCAGTATTGTAATTTTTTTAAAAAATAAATGCAACAATACTGGAATATAATGTATCATTCCAGTATTGTTGTATGGTTTAATGTGTCATTTCCTGTTTGCATTTGTTATGTATTCCATTGTTTATTTTATTAATTATTTATTTTACCATGATTGGAAATCTTAGCCCTGCTCTGCTATATGTAAAATGATGTTTCTGTAAGCTTCATTTAGAGTATACCCCAGCACTCTCCCATCATTTGGTCAAGATAGAAGTGAAGTGAATCAGAAGAGACACTTTCATTTCTTTAAGCTTGTATTTGGTTTTACGCCAGTAAGATTCAATTTGCTGTGTATACTGTCTCAGGGTCTAAAGTTCAAAGAATGGTTAACTGCAGCATGGTCAAAATTGAGTTGCTCTTGTATTTGGTGGTAGGCCTTCCACTGGTCAGAGTAAACTGTTGATCCTGGTCTTACAATGGTTGTATGATTAATCACACTGTGTCTGCATCTCTTTTGGTAACAGTATCATGTCGGTGTTGGCAGGCTTAAATGAGGTATCTGCAATGCAGAAACCCCAGACTTCTTCATGTGCTCTAGCTCTCCTGCCATGGTTATTTTTTGGTTTGAGGTTATTTTGACTATTACTCATAGACCACCTAGTTGAGCTTAGTTAGTTTGTGTATGAAAATTGCTGTTTCAGATCAAAACTTGATAATTGATTAGTGATTGATAATTATCTAACATTTGTGATTACAGGCAAGTGAACACAACAGTTGATACATGTTGTGCTTTTCTTTTTTGGAAACATAAATTTCATGATTCATTAAAAGAAATAAAATTGTATTGAAACATGATATTTTGTTGTTTTTTTTATTTCCAAATTCCATTACCAAGTTTAATTATTACAATGTAAACTAGAGCATGTCGAAACTGGCGTTGTCGGAAGGGCCCCGCAATTTCGATCCTGAAATTCCATGCAAAAGTAAAATTGAGGTAAGTGGGGATTCACATTCTGTTTGACACAAATGTGTTGATACAGTAATTTACTGGATACAGTAAATTCTTGAATTTTTACCAAACCATGTCATTTTTCAGCTTCAGACTTAATATCAAATCATTCCAAGTTGATACAGGTCTAAAAATCTTATGAAGATAATTTGGTTTATAGTAAAAAGTAAAANAAAAAAACAACCCTGATAAGTCCTTTAACAATGCACAGACAGTGAAACACAAAACTCACACGTCGAACTAGCTTTCGAAAATTCTACTTTTGTCTTGTCCATCCAGCACCTGTTGTGCATGCGTCAGTACCAGAAATTTGTTCACATGCCGTTCAAGCAATCAAAACGCTCTAAGTTTATGTAAAATCGTTTCAGTGTTAGAACATTTTATCAATTTTAATTGCAGGATATCAATTATATTAGCAAAGATGCTCTTCATTGAATCCGTTCCGTCCAATGACAAATGATCATTCTTCCAAAATCACCCAAGTTTACCGATGATAAATTTTTCCATTATGGGGGTGTGTGGAATCGTTTTTCTTTAATAACTCTTTTAAATGATGGCCAAATTCTTTCAAATCTGTGTGAATCACTTTATTTTCTTACTAACTCATTGTTTAAATTCAAAAATATGATTTTGGTCAATCTGGTTTTTCAAATTGAAGCACCGGTTTTTCTTCATAGTGCATTTCAACTGACAGGGTCATGACATTAGAAAGCGTTGCAATGCAACCTTTCTAAAAATAGCTAATTGAACATGGTATTTATATGGAATTCTGTTAAGTTTTAGTTAAATATTCTATGAAGCAAAATTTTATGGCAAGATGAAGGCAATTTTCCATATAAAGTAAATATTTTGTCGATCTCTGATTTGAATAGCAGCATTTATCGCAATGCAATAATTAATTCATCTGCATTTAAGAAATATTCCCAATGAATTTTGAAATATCCGTTCCGGACATGATCTGGCTTTTATTGCCATCTCTCGAAATGTCACGTGACTGCGATGTTCAAAATGGCAACTTAAGTAGGCGGGATTACGTTTATATTTGGACAATTTCTTTTATAAATAGAAAATAATGACTCACCTTGCATAATTAAATGTTGTAAGTATTAGGAAAATATGGAAGGAAACGAAATAAACACACTTAGATAGGCATACTTGGCGTCCGGTGGTCAAAAAACTCCCAGAAACGTGTGACAAAATTCGTGTCGCAAGTTTTATATAGGGGTAAATCCGTAGCTCTAAGGTCCGCATCTATCAAAAAATCAGCACAAGGACCATAAGAGCTACGGTCCCGCAGCTATTTCTGGTAAGGCTCAGCCCAATGACCTTCAGGTCTATAGGAATCAACCTGGCAAGACTCAATGACTGAAATCTGAATCATTATCAGTGTAGCACGGTTGACAGGTTTTCTGAACCACACTATTCTAGACACATATGTCCATACAAACATTTTAAAAAGTTCCAAAACTAAGTTTTTTACACTCTTAAAGATAATTTTAATATCAACAAACAGCATTTCTTTATTTTGATTACACTTTGAAATGACAAAATGTCCACTATAATTATTTGGGTCAACAAAATGACGTCATCGCGGTGTCCAAAATCGATGCGAAATAAACACTGTATTTGCACCAAGTTTTGACCTACTTAAACTATTTTTCGGAGAATGACATCTTGCCAAATACTTTTATATAGTATATTTTGTTAACTTTCAACAGTTATTCGGCGGATGGATCCGGTCTAAGCGATATAAATACCCAAACATAATTTCAAAATATTTCGGCCAAGGTCTCCCGAAATGGCTACTTGCCAATAAATGTAAAATGGCAAACTACGGTGGAAAAAAGAATTTCAGTCGTGATTTTTGTGTGTTAATAAAGGCACAATGATGGAATGTAAGCAAATCATTGCTAATAACTCAAAATCATGATCTTACCACCTGATCAATTAGTGTTTTCCATCGACATCATTTCGCGCGTAGGCTAAACGTCCCGGATGAATGGGGAATCTACGCATGCGTGTTGAAACGTAAATATAAACAACAACACGTGGTCTGCCACCGGCGACTAAGATAGAAAATTTGTATATTGAATTCAGTAAACAGCTTAAACAAGAATATAAACTAATCATAATTACACACACACAAAAAAAAATATTTTTAAGAATGTAAATTCCCTTAGAATGACAATAACAGAAATTCATAGCTTTGAAAATTTCAAAGAACTACAAAATGTGGCAAATACTTTACCACAGTATACTAAAGGTTTGGTAGTGGCACTTAACTAAACCTAGAATTTAGCAAACTGAACAAAGTATCACTCATTTATCCTCTAAAATTTCTAAGCTCTGTAAAATGCATAACATTTCTTGTGAAAAGACACAAAAAAAGGAAAAGTCAAGGACCTAAATTTATCTGTATGTATATGGGAAGGTCACATGAATGTCATATAGTCCTTGAAAAATCATACTGTGACCATGCACCTTCTGTAAAAGTTTATTGAAATATTAAGAATTATTTTAAAACAAATTTCTAGCTCTTTACTTAATATAATTGACATAAAAACTAAAAAAATTGATACTGAATTTTAGGTCTCAACCAACGGTAATGAGAACCTCAATGTATATAGCATTAAATCTTCTAGGTATACTGAAGTCAGCACGTTTGACAAGGCTGACAGATAGGAGCGGTGCTACCAAGAATATTCCCTTGAAGATTTTGGTACCCTGATGGTAATCATTGCTGTTATTGCATATAAACTTTTCTCGCGACCTTCTGGAAGTTTTGGTTGCCACTTTTTTTATTTTTGGCCGTATTGTGTCTGTGCCCCTTAATTTATATGTTCACTTAATTGTGCTTTGTGTTCTTTTACTTTTAATGAGTGTGGTTTATGTCGGTGTCAGCTTTTGGTGGTTTATTATTGCAATCTCTCATATTGTGTTGTTTTTTTTTTTTTTACAGTTTTGTGTTGTCTTGCATCGACTTGAAATAAAACTGATTCAGACTGAGTATTCAAACTATGTCATCGTATAAACTATTAAGATACAACACCGGAAAGGGCAAAACTGCGCAATCACTGGGGGGTTAATGCTCTTTGCATAAACTCTTCAATGCATAGCCTAGTTGTTGGTCTAGCATGGTTGCAAACCCGGTTTTGTGGGGGAGAAAGCGAAAAGTTCCGGGGTGGAAAACGAGTGAATTCCGTATTAGAACGTAATTAAGCCTCTTTTGTGGTTTCGCTATTGTTATCAAAAGTCTAGTACCTTCACAACTCGGCCACTCCATCTCTTACAGGCGATCTACACAAAGCACAAATTCCATGCCCTTCACCTAAGTCCCATGCAAACTAATCGAGCACATCTTGCTGCAATTATACGAACAGTCGTTGTAGCCATTTTGCATTGACGTTTTTACACCCCTTTTTCATTTTCAACAGACCGAAAACATGAAAACCAGAAATCGATAAGGCAAAACGCAAGAGCGAAAACAGGAAATGACTTTCAATTCGCGTTTGCGTATTTGCGTTTTCGTCTTCTCAGTTTCTGGGTTTCGCATTTCTGAAATTTCAATTTTTTTTTGGTTACGCCTTCACGTTTTAAGGAAAATGAGAGGAGAAGATGAGAAACCGCGAAATTTCCGAATCCAGCAACCATATACATCCGATGAAAACATTTCGATGATTACCGGCGTTTCTTAGCGTATTTTGGTCTGAAAGAAAAACTAAGATTTCAATGAAATTGAAGAGAAAAGCTTAAAAAAAAACAAAACAAAAAAACAAAAACAAAAAAAAAACACATGGAATCCGGCGTTCACCAAGGATTGTGACATTTTATAGGAATATTTAACAACGTTACAATAACTTTTACAAGACCTTTATTGCTTCTTAAGAAATGTACTTTGAAGGTGACTTGTATGCACGTTTCAAAGCTAGAAATGCTATTTACTTACAACAAATACAAATGTATACCCAATAAATTCTAAATCAAGAGTAAAATTTTCAACTATTATAGCAATTTTGGCAGATATCATACTGCTTGTTTCAAATTATATCCCTTTGTTGGTTCCCTATCCTGTTTATTCTGATATAATCAATGAATTCAAGAGAATATAAACAGCTCACCTGTCCCATGGAGTCAGTGTAGGCTATTGTCATCTCTTTTTACATTTTCGACATCTCCCTGACACCGCTTAAGAGATGTGAACCAAACTTTACAAAAATGACATTGAAATGTTCCGTTCCGATAAAATCATGACCTCGAGAACTTTACATCATTTTGCAAATCTACTCTGAAACAATTAATATACCCCTAGCTTTGTTTTGGGTCATTTTAACCTGGAGATGGGATGTTGTCTCCTTGACATTTACCCCATTTCATTTTTCCATAAATAAAACAAAATAATGTATGGAAAGGCATTATCAATTTTTTTTTTAAATCTTATTCAGATAAGTTAAAAGGAATGGCAACCAGAGGTTAACATATTTTTTTATTACCTTATAAAATTATTTTCCCATTATAAAAGAAATGCATTAGTTTTCGCTATTTTTTCAAAAATGCTTCGATTTCTTATGGGACGATCAATTCTTGTGAATCGCGGGCAAAAAGTCGGTGATCTATTGCCCGGGGAAATTTTACAAAAACTATTGCCCCGGGAAATTTTACAAAAACTATTGCCCGCAATATTCTGGATAACAAGGATATGTTGTTTTTAGCAATTAATTTCCATGTTAATCTTTACATATTCGCTTTAAAGTTTCATTTCCTAATAATTGGACAAAAGTTTGATTTCACCCGTTAAAAATTTATGTTTATAAATCATTAGAACTCAGAAATTTAAATGCATTTCATGAATACATATAAAGTAAAACTTTGACAAGTTTTGAATAAAATTTAATTTGTCATGAAAACAACTTCTCTTTGCCCAGTTTTGAATAAAAATTGATTCGTCGTGAAAACAATTTCTCTTTGCCCAGTTATGATTGAAATTTGATTTGTCATGAAAACAACTTCTCTTTGCTTACATGAGATATGCTTTTGCTAAAATAATTTTATAAGGTAATAAAACAGTTATATAATGCATATTTGGGCAATAGACTAGAAAATTTTGCCCTCGGTGTCAGAAACCCCCTAGTGTTCCATTGCCCTCGGCCGTTGGCCTCGGGCAATAGAACACATGGGGATTTCTGACACCTTGGGCAAAATATTCTAGTCCATTGCCCTCATATGCATTAAATAACTGTATAACATCACACCCAATGGGAAAATTTTATCTTATCCTCTACTTGCATCCCACTGAAGCACATTCTACCAAACTTTGAAGGAATGATGAATTGAAGATCGTTCTTAAAGGAAAAGGGGGTTTCAACCACAGGAATCCCTCTTTTGATCCGCCAATGGAAAGAAGCACACAAGAAATAAGAATTGGGCGTTTATTTCCTTTTAGCCACAATATTGTCTGGGAATGACAGGATGGAACTTAAATGCCATGCTGACTATGTTAATAGCGCGCGTGCATGGCAGGAAGTTTGGAGGTCTTGAATTTTATCAATCGGGACCACTAAAAAGTGGTCGATACTATACTTTTCGGATATGTTCTGCCATTTTCTTTATTTATTTCCTTTTCTATGTCATTTTCTGTATTATCTCTCTTTTCCCACCATGTTTGTGTGTTGTTTTATCCCCCGTGACCTACTCTATTTAATGATTAACCCCTCCTTCATACAATTCATAGGGTTATTTCCCTTTTTACCTATCGTCTGCTTTTTTATTTGTGTATATTTCGATATATATCCAGTTTGTTATTATCCCCCCTTCCGACCTTATTTAATTATTGTCTCCTCTTTTCATCGTTATTTGTTACCACTGGGTCGATGCCTCTGCTTGTGGACTGTTAGTCCCCGAGGGTATTCACCACCCCAGTAGTCAGTACTTCGGTGCTTCGGTGGCCGATTCTATTTGGAACCTTGCAATATCAAAATATTTGTAAATTGTGTTTAAAACTAAGGAGTATTTCCCTCATGCAAATCTCTGTCCTTAGCTGATTTTGGCTTTACATTTAGATCATATTGGATATTTGTTCTCTATCAGATTTTGAACATTTTGGAATTTATGGTCTTCCAAACGTTAAGATTTTACCTGCACTGAAGAGACATAAGTTGTCGAAATGCTCATATGCAGAGAATAAATTCACAGTTACTTCGGTATTTAGTTATACACCCAATTCATGGAGAAATTCCCCACTTCACACATAATTTCTACATATTCACCTGTTATTTTTATGTTCCCCGTCCATATGATTACTATTTTCCTTTTTCTTCTCTTATTTCATGATCTCTCCTTTTCATTCAACTCTTGTAGTTATTTTCCTTTTCCCGCAAAATTTCTACACATTCGCTTGCCCTTTTTAGATTCCAGTTTTCCCCTTTCCTGTCTCATTTCATGATCATTTAATTATGAGAATATTTCCCCCTTTTCGAGAATGTCTAAACCGTCGTCCACCTCTTTTAATTATTTTTAATTTTCCTATTTTTTATTGAATCTTTTCTTTGCACCCAATGGCTGGAGTTCTTTTCCCTTTCCCGCCAAATTTTAACATTAACAATTGCTTTATTAAGGTTTCCCGCCATAATTTTACCCTAGTTTAATTTCCCAATTCCATTTTTCAAATTATATCCCCTTTTCTTTGTATGGTAATTTTTCATCCCCAAATTAACTATACATAAACATTTTATGTTTGAGACGTACCTCCGTTGTATTTCACTCATTTTGAAGTTTTCCTTTCATTTTAAAATGACATGACGCGAGAAAAGACAAATCTAAATTGACAAATGAAAAAGTAAATGCTCAATCGACATGGACAGAAAAAAATGGAAATCGGAAGTGCATACGTGAGAAAAGACAAACAAGTTTCTTCTATCAAGTCCACATCCAAGGCATACCTTATTACAACTCAGTATCGTTCTCCCCTTTGAAAGGAGCAGTCAGCCTGTTGTCCTGCGAGACTCGTACAAAGCAGTTGTGAATAATTCACGGATATGGCTACCTCAACCTATCCAGAGTCCTGCTGAATCAGTTGAGTTGCCGGAATGTCAAGATAAAAAATTCTGTACCTTATGTACTATTTGTCAGTTCCGTCAGACGAAACTTGCGGTAACCGTGCGCAAGGCCGATGTTCCTTAACATTTAACCTTTAAGAAGATTCTAAATTTGAGGAAAATGGTGTGTTACTTGGCCAGCCACCGACAAAAATCTACCAAGATAAACCCTTCTTTTTTATTTAGTTAGCGAATGTATAGACCGGAGAGCTATATTTTAATGATTCGATTCAGAACAACCATTTTTCAAACGCAGCATCTCGTCAGAACAGATAATTTAGATAAATAAAAGGGACAACAGGAAACATCTACAATGGCTGAAAATTAAAATTACATGTCAACTACACGGGAAAGACGCAAATAAGACAAAAGACAAACGTAAACAACGATAGGAACTCGGGACAGCCGGACTTGGTACCGGCAGTAGCAAAAGCCACCGATAGGGTTAAACCGGTTTATGGGTACCCAAACCTCCCCTCTATCTGTCCCGTTTCCCTATAGTATAATAAACATACAAATAAAACCCAATGCAGGCAGAGATACACATCGAAGACGTAAGCAAACACGTTGCCTTGAGCATATGCGACAACAGAGACCGATAGCAAATTTTATTTGGTAGTTCACCTGCCGACGAATACGACTTTATATGCCAATAAGTTGATACAGCATCATTTTGGTTTTACAGTTGTTTTACCTGATTACCTACATTAGAACAGAACAGTAGTACATTGTACCATTAGTTGGTGGATCCAACGGTACGTGTAATGGCACTCGAACATGTACCAGCAACATTTCAGCTACATAACAGGTGTTTGGCCATACCCAGATGAGCTGAAGGTTTTCCAGACTCAATGCAGCTAAGATCTACCCATGGGAATACTTTCAGATCAATCAAATGACTGCTGCAGTGTTTCGACGACTTGCTTGTTTGGAGCAATTTTACCAAGTCAACATTTTCGTATACGACCTACAGAAGTCAGAAAAAGACGTTCCGGTCAGATTGGTACGATTTTCAGCCTTAAGCTATGAGGGCCCGAACATGTACCAGCAACATTTCAGCTACATAGCAGATTTGAAGTACAGCCATAGTCATCTTTTTGCCAGGTGTGACTGACTATGGACCCATACTGGTATGCTGCACCGTCAAGAGAGAATCTGGAATAGCCATCTACAAGTTTTCTGGGGGATTTACCATACGATCTTTGCATGCCTTTGTACACGTCACAAGGCTCCTGACAATTCTGTTTTTGTAACTTTGTTATTGCCCCCATTGTCTCTTATTGTGATTCAAGAAGCGTGAAAACCAGTTTGAACAACATGACAGTGGTGTTTACAGAAAACTAATGGATGAGTACGGAGATGTGTTTTCGTGAGATCCAAGAAAGACTTGACAACAATTTAATGGGTTGAGTGACGACGATAGAGAAGTGCCTGTTTAAGATACTGCAGAAGTTGGAAAATCACACTTAAATGTTGTACGATTTTACTCAGGTAAAAATTATGTTATGCCATGGAAACACTTCTAGATTTTTGAAGAGTTGGTGAAAAATCAGGTTTGTGGTGGAAAGAAGTAATAACTTTATTTACCAGTATGTGAAAACTGTAGTACTGAAGTTTCTGGATACTAGCAGTTACTTTGCTTCTGGGTTAGTTACAGTCAGCTCCCGAAAGCTCATTGTTGTACTAAGGAGAAAGGACTTTGATCGTACCATTGGACGACATCTTAAGCATGATTGGAAGTAGAATATGGACATCTTCAAAGATGGAATCAACGTACAAGGAATGACATTGATGTATATGTTCCAGGACTTGGTCAGATATTTCACCTTGCCCGATGAGAAGAATTAACACGTGTACCAGCTTTTTAAAAGCAACATTGCTGGAGGATCTATCATCGTGAGTCTTAGTCCATAACAAAATCTTTCACAGGTAAAACTTCGATCTTTATAAGCTCCTATGCAGACTACCATATCTGTTTTACACTATAATCATTTCCCATCAAGCACTGCTTTTTTTGTTGTGTTCGCTGGGACAATCGCTTGTTTTGACATGGTTGAAGTGAGTCATACCCATGCCAGAAACTTGAAACTAGAACACCATGTTTTTTCTTCTTTCACGTACCGATCAACAGGCAATCTTTCCAGACCAGTCAGCTTCTTTTTTCGCTGCACTGATGGCTAATAAGATCTGATAAAGCTTTCATTTCCAGTCATTCGAAAGCCATAATCTCATATCGTATGGGAGTCTGTCTTCTGAACTGGCTCTTCCGACAACCAAAGTGTACTGTCGGCATCTCTTGCATAAAACACCACAGGTAGAGGGCGTTTGCACCATATCCAATGATTTTATTGCAGGTCATGGGTTTCTCCGTAGTCAGTTGGTGTGAAGGTGATGACATGTCGATGATACTCTTGATAGATAAATTTTAACACCAATATTGGTATGTGCAATAAAGATTTGTTATGTCTTATACAAGAAGGAAAGATGGTTACTAAGTTTTCTGTTTAATATTTTGATCTATAGCTAGAAAACATCAAATAATTGAAATGGTTGAGCTGTTCTTCAAACTAATAAGAGGGTATCATTGAGCTGACACTCTGGTTCATCTCCAGTTTCTCAAAATTCACATTCAGGGAAAACCACTTCTACCCCTTGCAACCATAAGCTTTCAGGAACTGACCGAAAATAAACTAAGGTAGTAGGTTATATCAGAGAACTTCAGCAACTCAGTCCTCATGCACATAAAATCTTGTCACCACATAAACGATCTTCTTACCCTTCCAGAGCACCTGATGATTCCTCAGTTTTTGAAAGGGTAAAGGGTTCACACTGCTAGTGCTTTAGTTATATGGCGTTTTTGATCATTTTTGTTTATAATTTGTTTTGTCTTTGTCATACTGTCTCAATTTGTGTTGGATGTGAATTGCCGTGATTTTGGATTTATGATTTTAGAATGCCCCCTTTACTCGTTCTTGCTTTGGTATTCGTTTGCCGATATATATTACTTACTTCCACAACACTGGATAAAATATGAGGGGGTGGACAGGGGGGTCGGCAATTCCCGGTTCCCTTCCTTTAGACTCCCGGTTCCCGCCCCATTGACTCCCGGTTCCCTCCCCCATATCTCCCGCCTCCCGACCCCAAAATTGTTTTCTACTCCCGCTTTTCCGTCTCTCTGTTCTCCCGGTTCCCGTCCCTTTAACTCCCGGTTCCCTCCCCTTTAACTCCCGGTTCCCACCCCATTAACTCCCGGTACCCGCCCCTTTAACTCCCGGTTCCCTCCCCTTTAACTCCCGGTTCCCATCCCGTTAACTCCCGGTTCCCGCCCCCTTTACTCCCGGTTCCCGACCCCCCTGCCCACCCCCTCAAATATGCTTTCTAGGCATTAATATTATACTTTTAAATTTTAAGTTTTACCAGTGGCGGATCCAGACTTTCTGCTAAGGGGGGGCCCGACCAATATATTTTTCAAAAGGGGGGGCCCGGAACCCAATTTTTTTAAAAACCCCTAGGAATTTTAAATATTTTCCGACCTAAGGGGGGGCCCGGGCCCACCCGGGCCCCCCCCTAAATCCGCCACTGTTTACTCTACTGTCAGCTCTATCATCAGGTGGCGTTCAAACTTCTACATCTTGTACAGGTAGTGTTCCTTCTCACTGTGTTCTCTTCCTTCGCCACTAAATCCATCTTAGTCGGTGTCCAGTTTTTCCTGAAACTGATGAAAAACATGTTCGTACTTCTCTTACAGCATTCTTTAAGCATAATGGCGTATCTCTGTCATGTAGCTCAATCAGGATTCAACTGTCTACCTGGAATCATCCTCCGAGACAAAGCACAAAAAAGTACCCATGAACGGTTGAACACAGACACGCTGATCCATTCAACTTTTATCTGTCTGTGGGTTCTAGCATCACCTCAATGTCGTAGGTGGCTCTGTACGGATAATATCGGTTCTCCGCTGCTATACGCACATATAGATGGACTCGTCTTCTAACTTCTCGAAAATCGTGGACTGGGTATTGCACACTCCTACAAGAAACCTTTTCTCTGGTTCAGCAGAACTCTAGACGGATAGAGGTGACCTTGTTTGCTTCACCTCAGGTCTTGGTTCTGGTGCACCTGATGTTTTTATATGGTTATTGGAAATTTAGTTAAAAACTGTTCTTTACCTTTATTTTCTTCACAAACTAAGACGAACAAAATTAAAAACATTATTGTTTTTCATCCCATTTACTCGTATTCCGTCACCGTTTGCGCATGTGCGAAATATATGGTTATCGAGTATTATACTGGTTGATGATGTTAGAATCGTTGCTATTTGGTGGTGTAAGTGCTGGACGCATATTTCACAACTCAGGATTTTTGGGTTACTTGCTTTTAGATGCAATTCTGTTTATTGTTAGAGCACTTAATCAATATATGAGATAGCAGATGTCACTATTGCTTCAAATCACGATGAAATACACACACATATATATATAGTTTTCTTTTAGATTATATCTTTTAATAAAGGTATAGATTCAACAAAATATCAGCCATATCTTGAGTTAAAAATCTGTACAATCAAAAACTTCCCGATACTTCAACGACAAAACTATACATATATTATCTCATATATCAGCACCGAAATCTATTGATTTTTAATCTCAAAAGGGAACATGAAACGTTTACACTTAGTGAAATGTTCTTGTCAGTCGTCGCATTTTAATTATAGCACACCCGGCCATGTCATCGTGGAAGATCTTGGCATTGTTAACAAGCTTCAACTGCATTTGTTGCTAACCAAACGTCCTCAACTAATGAAATTTTGGAAAGAATATTATGTTAGTTGGTGATTGATTCTTTTGAGGACTGTCCCCCAAAAATGCGAGTCAGCTGAACCAGACACTTGATCCTATTTATAAACGAATCACCCTAGGTCATTAAAAACACAAAAACATTTATACTCGATGAATAATACCCGGCATCTGAATCGGTTCTCAGCGGCGTCGCCTACAGAGCTACCAGGCCTGGCCCCAATAGGTGGACATGGAAATGCCCTATCTATAATGAGGGTTAATCGGGTCATAAGGAAAGAATGACAGTGAACCATTGTAGCCAAACTGTGCGTAGAAACACCATGCTCTATGCAGTATAAAGACCCTTTCAATATCAGACCAACTGGGGTCGAAAAGAAGGCTAAATTTCCTGTCCCTACCAATTTTTCCTCTTTTCCAGTGGCAATCAAAACTCGTTTCCCTCGATTGTCCATTTTACCTTTAATCTGCTCATTGTACGTAAACTCTAACTCATCAATCAATCAAATAAACAATGAATAATACTTAATGGATTCTGTTGAGGACTGTTCCCAAAAATGGGCTAAGCGTAAGTCAGTTGAAGCAGACACTTTATACAAATTTTAAAATCGCGTTAAGTAATTTAATAACATATACTAGTATCTACAAAATGAACAACAGGGTGTTAACATATAATAATTTTGTTTTTTGGTGTTCTTCTTCTTTTGTTAATTTGTTTTGTCTTTTTCATGCTGTCTCAATTCTTATTGGATATGATTTCCGTTGTTTGGATTTTGGGTTTTGGAATTTCCCTTTTCATCATTTTTGCTTCGGTATTTCTGATGTATTTGTGTAATCATCATTCCATAGATTGTTACTGAAAGAACTTGACAGACAGTCCGATTTACACTATACAATTACTTACGAAAGATGAAATTTCAGATAATTTTCTTATTTGGAACCATGCTTAAAGACAACGATGAAAATCTGTCTCCCTTATATTGGCACCTAATAAACTGCTTTCAAGTTCAAAGCAGTAAAGAAATATAGCAGTTCTTCTGGTTCTTCTACGAAAATTGTCTTTTGAAATCTTGCAGATTTTCCATATTCTGTTTAATAAAAACATTGGACTTTGAACAGATATATCATGATTAGGACGGGTGTTTGCCTGAAAGGCGAGGGAAATTTAGACCCAAAACTTGTATTTTTGGCAGCCAAAATATTTTTTTTCACATAAAATCAGATCCAAAATATTTTTTTTAGAAAAAAAACTATAGCCCCCCCTTTCAAGTTAAATGGTCGGCCCCTTATTGATTTTAGAGAGTAAGAGCATTGCAAAGATTAAGCTTGGAAAAAACTTTTGAATTTTGGCACCGGATCAGAGTGCATCCTCAAATGAAATTATTACTAATATTCATGATTAAAATAAGGTCATTTATAATGCATACGTAGTATCATATATGCAATACGAATAGTTTAAAAGATTATAAGCAAACCGTTATATATTTTGTAGGATTATTATATTTATAATCCAATAATAAGCAGAGATTATACAAAGAAACGTATACACATTCACCTAGTGAACCCTTTTAATCCCAATATATATCATATGAATTAACGCTAGATGGAGTTGTTTGAGGGCAATAATTGTTTGACTGGATGATAACTAGGTACTTACTTTTGTTCCATTTTAGGTCACCAGTTTAATATCTAAAGAATTATATCTCCGAACAGTTTCGACCCTAGGAGTAATTGATATCGTTTTAAATTGTTGCAGTTCTGTGACCTTATATTATCAAAACAATGAACTCGTAGAATACAAGTTGGATTTCCTTGACTTTTGAGTGTGGAATTTATATACCGGTATTTTTTCTATCTTATTGGACAATGACCACACTCTGATCAGGTAGAGTCAAAACAATAGATTCTAGAGGGTATAATATGGGAATGGGCATACTATTGGCTATACATTTTGGAAAAGATATATTACGCTAGAATGAGATTTCTAGATTTTCAAAATAGTTTTTCTCAGTGTCTGCCAAGTATTTTATAAAAGGTATACATTTTACGTAATTTCAGCAGTGAAAGATGTGATCCTGATTTTTATTTAAGACGAGCAGCAAAATGATTTCCAAAAACCTTCCGGTCTCTTTTTAATCATCTTTTATCAAACATTTCGGTTACAACACCCACTTACGATCAATTTTGTTTCTCAGACGTCCTTGCCATCAACCCGCAGATCCGGCCTTAAAAGTTGGTACAACGGAGAAAAAAAGGATGAGCTTCCAATAAAAGGGGAGGTATTCGCTTATCTCTCCAGAAAAAAGGTGAAAAGGAAGGATTCGACTCCAAAACCCCCCTTTTGGATCAAACAATGTTGCTACGATTTTTTTTTCATTTGTGTTGCCCCTATATGTTGCAGTGTTAACTGGAATGTGACTAAAGAGAAATGAGGGAATGTATGAATCCAACAGGAATGCAACCTGGTACCAGTTTTATCTTCCTTTTGGGATCTGTTTCCGTCTTAAAACACGAAAGACCTCATATATCGGAAGTCTAGTACTTTTCATAAATTTGGTCAGATAGAAAAAAAATAAATAGATTAATTCATACCGAAGTAACTGAACATTTAGTTCCTGCACATGGTCATTTCGACAGATATTTTTTCAGAGCATGCAGATCAAATAAAAATATTTGGATGACTATCAACTCCGGAAGATGTTTAACTGATTTTTTTAGATGTATAGGATTTCAAGTTGTTGGTATCTGTAGTGTTCCGAATATCAAATTCTTTAAATATTGCAGATA
The DNA here is from genome assembly GCA_002080025.1 of Modiolus philippinarum. Classification (NCBI taxonomy): domain Eukaryota; kingdom Metazoa; phylum Mollusca; class Bivalvia; order Mytilida; family Modiolidae; genus Modiolus; species Modiolus philippinarum. Next base: position 62,917 of record MJUU01022625.1, read on the forward strand.
TGGAAAAGTACTGATGAACAGGGCACAATTTGTACACATTGGAACGTCTAGTCTTCGTCGAAATATACCAGACCGAAAATGTCTGAATGAAATGCTAATGCTAAAAACTTTAAAGTTGAAGTTTTGTATCCTAATATCTTATAACGATCTACGAGGTTAAATTTGCCACAATGAGCCTTTACAAGAAATTATTTGCTTATCTTTTAGGCCATGGGCACTATAATATACATCTGGAATTCTACAAAAAGACAGTTTGGTCATGCTTCCATGAAACTAAGTGACGGCACGTATATTAGTTGGTGGCCAAGAAAGGAAGCACACAGCCTCTACACAGAAATCAAAATCAGCAGACCTGACAAACCTCCAGTGCACAAAAGTGTTGTCATAAATCCACAAAAGAACATGAAGATGGAAACACTTCCCGCCATATGTGTAAGTTTGATAGTCTTTCACTTTGAATTTGAAAACCATTATTGCCCTCTGTAGAGGTGATGATCGACGTGCAAACTAATATTCCACGAGACTTTTAGTCGAGGTGAATATTTGTGTTTCTGAGTCAATAAAAAAGCGTATTCATATGAAAAATGCATTATTGAAAAGATGCATTGGGTATTAAAACGTTGACTGAACGACTTGTGAATCAAGGCTTTCGTAAAACCTTCGACATAGGACCTTCATCTCCTATATTTGCATATTTTAAAACAAGTTACAGTGGACCTTCTTTATAACGTCCTTGTTTGTCACGACAACTGTGACTTATTTAAGAATTGAATGCATTATTTTGAAGTTTCATTGGGATATGAAAGGGTTGACCGAAGCACATTTTTAATGAAGCGCTTCATGTTGAAAATGTGCGCCCGGTCAACCCTTTCATAGTCCCTATGAAACTTCAAAATAATGCATTCAATTCTTATAATTACATTATAAACCCGAAATATAAAAAACGGCTTTATTTCCAGGAAAGGACATCATGTACATTGGGATTCAATTTTTACAAATTCATCCGCCACGTGAACACGTGATCAAATGTGTTTCATGGGAATTGCAACTTCACTTTGAAATGCCACGTGATCGATGTTCACCTATCAAACTGGCGGAATTCAAATGAATATTCATGAAATGTAATTATTTAAATATGAATTCATTGTAAAGAATCCAGATACATGCATTTTTGGAATGATTCAACGTTATAAGTAGAGATATAAGAGAGTCGACAGTGTGAATAAAAGAATACATCGGGATTCCTTTCTTCAAAAAATGCAAGTACTAAAATATTGTTGTTTGTTAATTGAATTAAGGTGGCTCACTCATCACATTTTTGAATATAAGGGGAGATTTGGGTACCCATAAACCGGTTTAACCCTACCACTGGCTTTTGCTAGTGCCGGTACCAAGTCCGACTGTCCCGAGTTCCTATCATTGTTTACGTTTGTCTTTTGTCTTATTTGTGTTTTCCTATGTAGTTCCTACGCAGATTTTGGCATGCAATTATAACTTTCAGCCATTGTCGGTATTTTCTGTTATCCATTGTTTTTACATTGACAGATGAGAGATAATGCAAAGTTTTATCCAACTGAAACTTTCAATGAAATACTCAGTTATTGTACTCAAGTCTTATATTTTGTTTCTGATTTAGTGCTAAACACAACTCACCGATTTTACACGATTAGACATGATTATTCTTTAATTATAAAAGTTCAATTTTTATTAATAAATGATTGCAATTTTTTTTGATAGTTTTTCAAAGTAAAAGCAATATTGGGTGAAAACTACTTTGATGATGTCACAACAATGGGGGATAAAGCTGATCATGTGCTCATTTTAAGAAAAGGACTACTCGATGAAGAACGAATCATACACTTTTGGGAAAAAGTGAAAGAAGAGCAACCTTATATTCTTGGAACTAACAACTGTGCGGATATGGTTTTCAGGGCAATGAGGATCGGAGGTGCTACAGCATATGTTCCAGATCCGGGATTTACTTATGTTTGGAATCCGCGTCGACTTTACAATTATATAGAACGATTTTCATTTTTTGCCATGGTTCTGAATGCTAATTCGCGCCTTGGAGAATATTTTGAAATGAAAGACCTGCCACGTCACAAACGGAAGCCATTGAGACAAGCTTTCTTGTGATGTCGATCTCATTACTAAAACTCTTGCTTACGTCCCGTTGTAAGCAAACTCTCTACTGAACAAGTTTTGTGTAATCCATGTAATCAGAAGTGAATATTACAACCTCGTCTTAGTGGAGGAAGAATCGAATACGTCTTCATTGTATTCACTTATTGTTCTGTCAGAAGGGCCATCAATTCGCGACTGTAATATTTTTCTTTTCACCAAACGGCAGTACTTGAATACAACTTGTATGTTCTATGAGCTGTTTTCTGTAAAATATTTTTGTCAGAATATTACTGAATTCATAAAAACAAATTTGTCCCGTTTCATCTTCTTCTGAATTTACTAAGTAATATTTACCACAGTGCAGTTTGTTATTGTGGCATTATCTCATTACATGTGGATATATCAATTTAATTGTTTGATTGATTGTTTTTCGTCCAATGAGCGGTAATCAGCTATATCAGGACAAGAACAAGAAAACAAGGTGGAAGGAACAGCCACAGCGACAAGTTTTGATTGCTACGGAAAAAAAGCCGGTCGGGACAGTGGGGAAGCCTTCTTTACTACCTCTAGACTGTTCTTTTTTCAAACATCTAAAAGGGATCTTTATATCTATTCGAACGATCGAGGTACTCTCACAATGGGAAACAACGAACACATATTGGAAAATTTTAAATGGACAAACAACCGAAAGTGCCCGTAATATTTGACCAAGTGATTTCTTGTTATTACAAGTTATAAGAATCCAAATGATTCAATACTATCGAACAAAATATCTATCTTTAGGTTAGGTTCCTTCTCATCTTTTAAAAATTTTATAAGGTTTTCTTACTTTCAGTGTGTCGCGCGTTAAGCAAATCTCTTGAGTACACGTTCGGAGCATCAGATGACCCTTACTCATTACCGGTGGATCTAGCCTTCGAAAACAAGGGAACTCCGATGAAAAAAGGGTTCCACTTATTTTTGTGACGGTCGGATTCAGTCCCGTTTCTTCCTTTGTTTTGTTGTCTACACGTTTTGCCCCTATATTGCAGAGTACAGTGCTCCCTTATTATGCCACCCCTCTTTTTCGGTGGATTCCACGACCACTTCTTATCTTTTTTCAAACTTATTTCACCGAATTATGGCCAGCCTCAATTATTCAGCTGGTGATATAATTAATGTTCACTGTAATATTTCAATTTGTATTTGCTTGAATCAGATTTCCTTTTGCTGCAGGTTGCCTCTGTATTTTTTGCCAATTAATCCACCTCCACCATACATTAAAATATTTTGTATACTGACTGTCATTTTCTTAAAACTTTAAAGGCGAATATATTAATCAATAGAAATGACGAAAAAAGACGTAAACAGTTTTCCACAAAACATTTATATGAAAAACAAATACGCCGATCGTTGCTTGAAATGTAAGAACTAATTAAATAAACAATGATAATAAATACACTATTATCTAAATTTCTGTAAATTCTAAAACCTACGGTTTCACTCCCTCTATCACCCAAAACAAGTAATAGTAAAAGACAATCACAACATATCGACATTATTGTCTTCCAAACGTTTAGATTTTATCTGCACTGAAGAGACATAAATGGTCGAAATGTGCATATGCAGAATAAAAATTCACAGTAACTTCGGTATTTAGTTATTTGTTGCCACTGGGTCGATGCAACTGCTGGTCGACTGTTAGTCCCCGAGGGTATTCACCAGCCCAGTTGTCAGTACTTCGGTGCTGACCCGAAAGCCGATTATTTTTGAAACCTTACAATATCTAAATTTTTGTACATTTTGTTGAAAACTAAGGAGTATCTCCCTCATGCAAAGCTCTGTAATTAGCTGATTTTGGTTTTCTATTTAGATCATATTTGGTAATTTGTTCTCTNTCAGTTTTTAAACATCTTTGACATTATGGTCTTCCAAACGTTTAGATTTTATCTGCACTAAATTGTCGAAATGCGCATATGCAGAATCAAAATTCACAGTAACTTCGGTATTTAGTTATCAACAACCACAGAGCACTCATCGAATCAATCTCAAACATAACTTTGAATATGTCGGCACTAAATAAAGGTGGTCATAAGTTCCTACAGATGATATAGAAAAAATTCTCATTTTTGAAAATTTCTCATAAATTAAATATCTGTAGTTAAGCAAGTACATATATATTCAATAGAAAAAAAAACGTATGTCATTGTTACCCTTTAAGAAGTATCGCGGGTGTTTGTTGTTGTTAGGTCGGAATCTGTAGTCAAGTTTAGTTGTGATGTCGTCACTGATTCTGCTGTTTTCGTCAATGTTTTTGTTGTTTCCTCACTTGTCAAAACTGATTTCACTGTGGCCTCTGTTGTCAGTATTGAATCTGTTGTGTCTTTCCTTTTGTCAGTTTCTTATTTTGTGCCTGTAGTTACTTCTGATTCTGTTGTCTGATTCTGTTGTAAAATGGTTGTTGTATGTTCTGCTCCAGTAGTTTTTCCTTGCTTTAATTCTCCTGTAAAGTGGTTGTTGTCTGCTCCGAGCGAACACTTGTATCTTGTAATTCACCAGTTGTTCTCTCCTCTTGTAAAATGGTTGTTGTATGATCTGCTCCACCACTTGTAATTTGTAATTCATCGGTTGTGTGCTCCTCAATTAAAGTGCTTGTTGTCTGTTCTGCGTCAACGGTTGTATAGATTTTCTTTTTTTCATCAAAAGGAAATTATTTGAATACGGTTTGTATGTACTATAAGCTGCTTTCTGTAAAATAATTTTCGAACCCCTTTTGTCAGAATATTACTACATTAAGTGTAGCACATCGTTACTAATACTGGAAAATTTAATGTTATATTTCAACCACGAACAAAGCTAACCCTGTGGAAATGTAGTGAACTACTGTGTGTTGCTATACAATTTGGGTCCACATTTGACCCTTTTGAATCAAAGAAATTTTCTAGTATGAAAGGGGTTTTAAAAACAGAAATGTCCTGTTTGATCTTTTCTGAATGTACGGATGCAATATTTCCATCAATAAATTTAGTTTTTTTTACATTATTTATATGTATGTTGATAAAATAGAATAAATAAGATAACAGGAAACACCTACAATGGCCGAAAATCATAGTCACATGCCACAAAGTAACAAGGAATTGCACAAGAAAAAAACACAATAAAATACAAAAGACGAACGTAAACAACGATAGGAACTCGGGACAGCCGGACTACGAGTTACTGACCTTACAACCTTGTGCACTATCCAGGTTTGATTCGAAAGAGCCAAAGAAGCATTTAAAACAAGAAGAAGATTAATAAATGGCTTAAAAGCTACTATAACAATGGAGTTTATGACTTAACATAGATGACCAAAAAAATAACTTTTTATTTAATTCTAAATCAGAATGTCTGTACTTAAGCAAATGTATATTCAATAGAAAAAAACATGTCATGGTTGCCCTTAAGTAGTTTTGCTGGTTTCTGTTGTTGTCAGGACTGAATCGGTTGTCAAGTTTGATTCTGATGATGTCACTGATTCTGTTGTTTTCGTCACTGTTTTTGTGGCATCCTCTGTTGTCAAAACTGATTTCACTGTGGCCTCTGTTGTAAGTATTGAATCTGTTGTGTCTAATCTTATAGTAGTTGAAGGTTCCTCAGTTTCTTCAACATGTGTAGTTCCATATTTTGTGCTTGTAGTTACTTTTAATTCTGTTGTCTTCTCTTTCTGTAAAATGGTTGTGGTATCTTCTGCTCCACCAGTTGTAATTTGTAATTCATCAGTTGTTTCCTCCTCCGGTAAAATGCTAGTTGTCTGCTTCGATCGAACAGTTGTATCATCTAATTCACCAGTTGTTCTCTCCTCTTGCAAAATGGGTGTTGTATCATCTGTTCCACCAGTTGTGATTTGTAATGCATCGGTTGTTTGCTCCTCCGGTGAAGTGCTAGTTGTCTGCTTTGAGTGAACAGTTGTATCTTCTAATTCACCAGTTGTTCTCTCCTCTTGCAAAATGGGTGTTGTACCATCTGTTCCATCAGTTGTGACTTGTAACTCATCCGTTGTGTGCTCCTCCATTAAAATGCTTGTTGTTTGGTATGCCTCAACGGTTGTATGTCGTAATTCGTTTGTTGTTATCTCCTCATTTAAAGTTGTTATATCTTTTGTCTGAACAGTTGTATCGTGCAATTCAGCTGTTGTTGTCTCTTCCCGTGCAGTTGTTGTATAATATTCCCCGGCAGTTGTAATTTGTAATTCATTGGTTGTTTGCTCCTGTGAAGTTGTTGTTGCTATCTTTTCTGTCTCAACCGTTGTACTTTGTAATTCATCTGATGTGTGCTCTTCAATAAGGGTGCTTGTTGTCTGCTCTGCCCCAGCAGTTGTATCTTGTAATGTATCTGTTGTCTGTTCATATACATTTGTTAACATTAACGAGTCTGTTGTCAGCTCTAAACTGGTATCCTCCGTCTGAGTTTTTGTTGTCGTGTTTCCTGTTTCTGTTGTATTTGATACGTCATCTGTTGTATGCATTGTTTCAGCATCTAATATGGTAATAGTTGTCTCCCCTTCAGTGGTTTCCTGTTCAGTTGTGTGGTCTTCGGTTGTTATAGTTGTGGACTGTTGTGTTGTTTTTACAGTTGTTGTATCCTCTTGAGTTGTCTCCAATATTGTTGTAGATATGACTGTGGTTGTGACCTCTTCTGTTGTCTGTGTAACTATGTATGGATCATCGTCTGAAAAAAATGAATGTTTAACTAAAATAAATTGTATTTGTAATTATTTTTATTAAAGTCAATTTTGCTGGTTGCTGAAAATACTGAATCTGTTGCCAGATTTATCGTTAACAGGATTTTCTTTCGGATTTCTGTCTTAAAAGCTGATATGGTAGAAATCGGGCGCCTTCCAAAAAGTTCATCCGAAGCAAATCTCCTACAATATTCAGGACAGGAAGCTGGCTTTATTTTACATATCAACTGTACATATATTAGAAATATGCATAATTCTTTTGGTTTAATTTTGATAATTAATGCCAAAAATACCTTTTGTTGAATAGTTTTAGTGCAGCGCTCCCTCGTTTTACCGCCCCATTTAATAGGGCCTGTAAGTCTCGTCATGTGACTCACGAGAATCAACGATCAACAGACAATTCGAAAACGTTTCCCGCGAAAACATGACGTCAGAGGATTGTGAAGTTCTATTTTTTGTTTGAAACGTCATATATATTTGTTTAAAACGTAACTTCCGGGAACAATTTTTGATCCCGGAAGTTCCAAAATTCAATATATTGCCACCCTCACTTATCGGCAAACTTTTTCCTGGTCCCAAGGCGGCAATATAACGAGGGTGCATAGTATCAGCCAAAATTGGGTACTCCATTTGCCCAAGGCATTCATGTGGGGAAGTAATTGTTTTGTAAATAAACTGTACATATTCCAGATGTATGTATGACACTTTGATTTTGAGTCATATGTTAATTAATGAGAAATTTGCATCATTCTTTTGTTTGAATTCTTTGATAATTTATGCCAAAAATACCTGTCTTTGTACGTCATTTTTACGTCAAATATTTTGTCAACTGGGTACCGCATTTATTTAGCATTTGTTCAAGGGAACCATTTCCAAAACAGATCAATTGTACATATATCAGAAATGTGCATGATACTTTTGTCTTATTTTTTGATAAGTAATGCAAAAATATCAATGTTGAACTTTGTCATTTTACGTTAAGTATCAGCCAATACTAAATAGGTGTGACAGGACAGCCTACGTTGTAGTAGGTAGTACATATAAAGCCAGTAAAAATCGACTGAGCTAACGGAATATTTCTTTAGCTCATTCGGTGAGGTGACTGGCTGAAGTGCTAGAGGTCCCGGGTTCGATCCCCGGGGGTGACCTTATCAATTTTGTAAGGAGATTCATGCTCTCCGGTAATATTTGGCGCCCAGCGAAAAAAAAACCACGGTGGTTAGAAAGAGCTAACCAGGGTTTGTGTGAGATTTGTGTTGAGAGTCATACATATCAGGTATGATGACTCTCGAGGTGGGGGAAGTGTGACAGGACAGCCTACCTGCGTCGTAGTAGGTAGTAGATATATAGCCTGTAAAAATCGACTAAGCTAATGGAATATTTCTTTAGCTCATTCGGTTAGGTGGTTGGCTGAAGTGCTAGAGGTCCCGGGTTCGATTTTGCAAGGAGATTCATGCTCTCCGGTTACATTGGATACTCCATTTCTCCGGAGCATAGATGAGGGTTAAGTAATTGTTTTGTAGAAAAACTGTAAATTTTCCAGATGCACGAATGACACTTTGATATTTTGAGTAATGTTTATTAATGCCAAAAAATGACAGTTGTTGACATTGGTCATTCTAACGTCGAATATCCGCCAAACAGCCTTATCATTTTATTGGAGAAGTACAGAGTACCATGGAATTCATTTGGTTTTGTCTATGAGTTAGAAAATGACATTAAAAGCTACAAAACAAAGCAAAACAAAACAAAGGTGGAAGGGACAACCAGGACAAGGACTTGTGATTGCCACTGAAAAATGGGAGAAATGGGTAGGGGCAGGAAATTTAGCCTTCCATACAACACCCAGTGTGTCTGCTCTCTTTAGAGAAATATAGAAGGGGTCTTTATACTGCATGGAGCCTGCCGTTTCTCCACACAGTTTGGCTACAATGGTTGGCGATTAGGCTTTCCGTATAATGAGCTGACTACCCCGCATAGACAGGGCATTCCCCTATCCAAAAAGTGGGCACGCGCCCGGCAGCTCTGTAGCCGAAGCCCCTGAAAACCGATTCAGGTACCGGGGTTTCCCAGATTGACGGAATAGGAGGAGCTACGGTGTTAATGTTTACACAGGAAGTTGATAAGCCATGTGCGCATCCAGAGTAAAGACATGTGCTCATGTATAGAGGAGGTTTGAGTATCCATAAAGTGATTTAATAACTTACCGCTAGCTCTTGCTAGTGTCGGTACCATGGCAGACTATCCCGATATCGAGTTCATATCGTTGTCTACGTTTGACTTTTGTCTCTTTGTTGTTTTTTCTTGTAGAGTTCCCTTGTCGATTGTGGCATGTGATTGTAATTTTCGGCCATTTTAGGTGTTTCTTGTTACTTTCTGTTTGTTAATAGTAAAGTATGCAATAAAAGGTCAACCCATAGTTATATTCCAACCATAACTGAGAAGTGTACACACTTTCAACAATATATTTCAAAATACTCAGAATATTGGTACTCCAAAGGAATTTGATCACTTCTGGTGCAATAATAGGCTTATTTTTTAATTAAAAGCACTACAGAGCTTAATCGATTCTTCCAAGGTATTATTTGAGGGACATGGGAACCAAGATCTTTCGAGCTTAAACTACACAATTAGGCATTAAATGTCGTCAATGGTGTACATGGTCTCTCACCCTTTTGACAACAAGAAGGGCTTCAGTCACTTTTTGCACAAATCAAGTGTTTTTCTATACATTTCTGTGATAGAACATTGTCAAAAAGTATATATATATCTGGGTCGATGTTTCTGTCGGTGGACTATTTGTCCCCGATAGTATTCACCAGCCCAGTAGTGAGTACTTTGGTGTTGACCAGAAAACTGAGTCTATTTAGAACCTTTCAATATCTAATTTTTTTTGTAAATTCTGTTGAAAACTAAGGAGTATCTCCGTCATGCAAAGCTCTGTACTTAGCTCATTTCTGCTCTACATTTAGATCATATTGGTTATTTGTTCTCTATTAGTTTTTCAACATCTTTGAGGTTATGCTCATCCAAACATTAAGATTTTATCTGCACTGAAGAGACATAAGTTGTCGAAATATGCATATGCAGAACCAAAATTCACTAAATTCGGTATTTAATTATTCGATGTTTTTTTTAATGAGGATTTTTTCCGGATGATTTTCAGCTTTTAGTTTCTAAACACAATGGCTCATGGTTTACACTCATCAAAATCCGTTTTGTGCTCAGTCGAAAATTTTTCAACATAGGTAATTCTCGTCCCATTCTAGTCTTCTTGATTTTTTTTTGTATTTCACTCTTTTTATAATCACAATCATGATATGAAAATAAAAGATTAATTTTTTCTTTGTTCTTATGTTACTTCCAGTGCTAACATTTTGTTCCTTTTTACCTAATTTTCCTCTCAAAATATTTTGAGTGATTTCAAAGTTTACTGGACTCACCAGTCATCTACCTTTTTTTTGAAAGAAGATGGCCAATTTTAAATAACAAAATACCGAAGTTACTGTAAATTTATTTTCTGCACATTTATGTCTCATCAGTGCAGATCAAACCAAAACAGTTTGAAGCCCATTTACGAAAAACGTGTAAGAAATAACCAAAAGTATCCAAATAGAACAGCCAAAATTCAGCTAAGGGACTGAGGGAGATACTCCTTTGTTTAAAACAAAATTTTGTAAAATTTAGATATTGCAAGTTTTAATAAATGTTAAAAAATGGATAACAGGAAACACCTACAATGGCTGAAAATTATAATTACATACAACAATTTGCAAGGGAACTACACAAGAAAAACACGTATAGGACAATAGACAAGCGAAGACAACGATAGGAACTCGGGACAGCCGGACTTTGTACCGGCACTAGCAAAAGCCAGCGGTAGGGTTAAACCAATTTATGGGTACCTAGTTCAACTCTTGACGATTTTAATGAACGTTTCCTTACTATCACAGCCAAACTTTCACAACAGGGTTACAGATTTCATAAGTTGTTGAATACTTTTAAAAAGTTTTATTATAGATATGAGCATTTAATATCTAGACATGGCGTTACTCGCAAACAGCTTATTACTATGGACATTTCTAATACTCGTCTTTACGGAAATATTGTTACAAAATGCCAAAAACTGATTCAGAGAAGCTGGGACATAACATTCATTCTTTACGTAATAGGGTATGTTGACAAGATACTCTGCTTGCATCCGTAAAATTAGTTTTGAGATCTAGTGACCTGAAAATTTTACACAGATACTGGCCTCTCACCGATACTGCCGATGTCTATTGAAATATATGATGATTCTTGACCAAACCCTTCGGGAAGTTTTTTGGTTTGATTTTTCTTCCGTAGTGCGACATTGTTTTACCAGCAGACTAGGCTCCTTGAGCTAGCCGGCAGTTTAGCGGCAAACACCCCTTGACTGATCCTTCAAAAAGGATTGTCATTTTGTCTCCTT
>MJUU01022626.1:2247-15211 GCA_002080025.1 Modiolus philippinarum
AATCAAATATTTGATATCTTTAACGGTTTTCAAGTTAGGCCATATAAAATTAATTAATTGGTTCTCAGGCAATTTTTCATTTAAAATGATGAGGGAGGGAGGTGATTTTTTTTATCTTTTTATTTGCCAAAAAATAGATGAGGCAGCTTTTTACATTGAAAAAACCACCAAAATGTAGTGAGGGAGGTGATTATTTGTTTTTATTTTATTAAAATGGCAAAAAATAGGGTCAATGAGGGCCTTTTTTTAAGCCTCAAACTAGATGAGGGAGGGCCTGTGAACCAATAAATTATTTTTTTATGGCCTTATTGGCTAAAAACAGCAATTTACCCTATGTTCTATTTTTAGCAACAGCGGCCATGTTGGTTGGTTGGTGGGAAAATCCCACATCAGTAATAGAAGCCATACCCTAGGGATTATTCAGGCATAGTTTGATTTCATTTGGCCCAGTGATTTTAGAAGAGAAGATTTTTGAAAATAAATGACAAAAAAAAAACAAAAACAAAAAAAAACCGCAAAATTTGTATAATTTTCGTGATTAAAGAGCAATAACTCTTACATCGGTTTTTGAATTTCTTTCAAAATTGAAGGGTAGGTAGATATTGTCATGGCAAACATTTTTTATCAATTTACACTTGACCTCTATCTTCTATAAATTTCGAATAAAAAGACTTAAAAAAATGAAAATTTTGAAAATTCGGTAAAAAAGGGCAATAATTCCTTCACAGGTTTTCGGATTTCCTCTAAATTGCAAGATGGGTAGATTATTCTGAACAATTTTGCCCCATAACAGATTTTTGTTATCTGTAACGGTTTTCGAGTAATTGGCCAAAAACTGCAATTTACTCCTATGTTCTATTTTTATACCCCGCCACACGAAGTGGCGAGGTATTATGTGATACCCTCAGTCGTGTGTCCGTCCGTCCGTCTGTCTGTCTCTGTCTGTCTGTCTGTCTGTCTCTGTCTGTCTGTCTGCCTGTCTGTCCCCCGAAGGTTTCCGACTGAACTGATAACTTGTGAACGAAATAACACAAGGTCTTCAAACTTGGTATGCAAGTTGTTTACCACAAAACTCAGTTCAGGTTCGATTTTGGGTTCAGAGGTCCAAGGGATTCTGGAGTTATGCCCCTTGAAACTTAGAAATTTTGCGAATTTTAGGGTTTCCGACTGATAACTTTTGAACGAAATAACACAGGGTCTTCAAACTTGGTATGTAAGTTGTTTACAACAAAACTCAGGTCAAGCTCGATTTTGGGTTCAGAGGTCCAAGGGGTTCTGGAGTTATGCCCCTTGAAACTTATAAATTTTGCGAATTTTGGGGTTTCCGACTGATAACTTTTGAACGAAATAACATAGGGTCTTCAAACTTGGTATGTAAGTTGGTTACAACAAAACTCAGGTCAAGTCCGATTTTGGGTTCAGAGGTCCAAGGGGTTCTGCAGTTATGGCCCTTGAAACTTTGAAATTTTGTGAATTTTAGGGTTTCCGACTGATAACTTGTGAACGAAATAACTCAAGGTCTTCAAACTTGGTATTTAAGTTGTTAACCACAAAACTCAGATCAAGAACGATTTGGGATTCCGAGGTCCAAGGGGTTCTGGAGTTATACCCCTTTAAACTTTGAAATTTTGCAAATTTTACGGTTTCCGACTGATAACTTGTGAACGAAATAACACAAGGTCTTCAAACTTTGTACGTAAATTGTTTACCACAAAACCCGGGTCAAGTTCGATTTTTGGTTCCGAGGTCCAAGGGGTTCTGGAGTTATGCCCCTTGAAACTTTGAAATTTTAGGGTTTTGTACTCATAACTTGTGAATAAAATAACATACTGTCTTCAAACATTGTATGTTAGATGTTTACCACAAAACACAGTTCAAGTATGATTTTGGGTTCAGCGGTCCACATCTTTGTGGAGTTATGCCCCTTTTAACTTAGAAATTTTGTGAAACGTGGCGGGGTATCATGTAATCCACCATTACTATTTTTAGCAACAGCGGCCATGTTGGCTGGCCGGCGAAAAAATCCCTTATCAGTTTGAGAAGACATACCCTGGGGATGATTCAGGTGAAGTTTGGTTTCATTTGGCCCAGTGGTTTCAGAGGAGAAGATTGTTGACGGACGGACGACAGACGACGGACGCATAGTGATGGCAAAAGCTCACATGGGTTTTTAGGCCAGCAGAGCTAAAACTGCATCAAAATTGGACTAAAAATGAAAAAAAAACCGTTTGGGCCCCATATATTTCATGAGCGGTACATGCTACATGGAATCCGTTGTCATATTACAGATGGAAAATTTCTCAGGAGCACACTGAAAGACACTGCTTCAAAATCCGATAAGTAATAAAGGTTCCAAAGTCAAATATGTGAAAATACCCAATTTCATCCCTATTTGGCCCCCTTTTCATAAACGGGAGTGACCAGGTACCCGAAATTAAAACCTCAAACGCGTGTGCCAGAAACATTATACTTAAATTTGATAATGAGCTGTCCGCTAGAATAAAAGTTATGCTATCCACAGACGACGACGCCGACGCCAAAGCCATACCAATATACGACCGCAAATTTTTGCGGTGGTTTAAAAAGTTATCAAGTTGGCCGTACGCGGGGCCATAGTTAAAATTGGACCCTATGGGGAAGACTTAAAAATATTCTGAAATTGCTATCCCAATTGTATCAAGCTTTGCCAAATAGACCTTTGTTAATCACTAATAAGCCATACTTTGATAAAAACTGAATTTGTATGACTTTTAGCTCGCCGGGACGAATGTCCGGAGAGCTATTGTAATACCCCCGGCGTCGTCGTCGTCAGCAAAAACTTTTAGCTTGCATGTGGTATGGAGACCTTAAGTGATAGGATGTTGATATTTTGTATGTAACTTCCTTGTGATGAAGGCTTTCTTGTGGTACAATACTTGTAGACATTTTGACCTTGCCCTGAGGGCGTTTTTTGTCTCACCTGCGACGAAAGTCGCGGAAGCGAGACTTAGCGATCCAAATTCCGCCGTCGTCATCTTCGTCGGCGTCAACGATTGTAAGTTTTTCATAGCTTGAATAGAATCATTTAATCTTTATAATTGTCAAAATTATTTTTTGCGTATTTGGACTTAATTTTTTGCTAAAAATTTCAATGTTAATCTACAGATAAAAGTTCTTTAGAAAGTGAATCAAGTGTCTTGACAGAATTTCATTAAAATTGAACATTGGTGCATGCAGTGTGCATATATATATAACAAGCTGTTGGAATTTTCATTCTTGTTCCAACTTTGGTAAATTTCCTGAAAATATTGAAGACCAATAATTTTTTGAAATTTTTGCATATAATTAAGAAAATAATGCAATTCTTTGATCCCAAGCATAATTTTGAATGATTAAGAAATAAAAAACAGGTTTCCAACATTGGTAAATTTCCTAAAACTATCCAAGACAGGCAATTTTTTTAAATTCGTCTTAGCAACCATGGTTTTGAGTGAATTTGAAATAAACATTTTAATGAATAAAATTGCAAAAAATTTTAATTCCATTTTGGTAAATTTCTTGGAACTCTCTTAGACCGATAAATTTTTGGAATTGTACCTAGCAACCATACCTTTTTAAAAAAAATATTGATGAAAACAGTAATTTTCAATAATGGAATTGCAAAAATATTTGATTCCGAATTTGGTAAATTTCCTGAAACTCTTCAAGATCTGTTATTTTTGGGACCATACAATTTTAAATACATTTTGGTGAAAACAGTCACTTTTAATATCTGAATTGCAAAAATGTTTGATTCAGATTTTAGTTAATTTCCTGAAAGTCTTAAAGAGAAGTTATTTTTGGAAGACAGAAAATGTAGATACTTTTTTGAGCAGGGGAGACACATGGTTCCGAGGAACCTTTACGAATTTTAAAAAAACTTTAACCTTGCCTCTAGAAGGTAGTCTTTTTGTGGTAGGGTGTCCATATTTGGTATATTTAGAAGGATAGGAAACTCGTGCACAATCAATGTTGCAATTTAAAATTTATAGCAAAGCATTTGGTATGCATTCAGTTTCGAGCTATCTTTTTAAAAAGTTGTTTATGGATATTAATAAAACTATATTTTTCTGAAAGCTGAATGATTTTTACCTCCGTAGAGTAAATTTCATTACATTACAGGCAGTGGTTTCTTCAAAATTGTAATCAAAAGATTTTCGTTGATTTTTTTTCCACTTCCGGTTTTCATCGGTAAAAATGCACCACGATTTTGAACTAAAAGCTTTAAAAGTAATGCACAGAATTTCAAAAATTCAATATTTTCCTGAAGTTTAACATCTACTGTACTCGTAGAACAATTTTTGTGACTATCATTATTATATTTCTGTTGTTATAAGACTGCAAAGAGAGGGTCCAAAAGTGACAAAATCTCGCCCCTCTCGATATATTTCTAGATTATCACGAGATGCTTATCCTTCTAAATATACATCCTTGTTGGTATGTAGCTTCTTTATGATGAGAGCTTTCTAGCAGTACTATATTTGTAGACATTTTGACCTTGACCTTGCCCTGAGGGAGATTTTTAAAAAGCTTTAACCTTGCCTCTAGACGGTAGGCTTTTAGTGGTAGGGTGTTCATATTTGGTATGTAACTTCCTTATGATGAAGGCTTTTTAGCGGTACTATATTTGTAGACATTTTGACCTTGACCTTGCCTTTAGAAATTTTTAGAAAAACTTTGACTTTGCTTTAGAAGGTAGACATTTTGTGGTAGGATGTTCATATTTGGTGTGTGACTTTGTTATAATGATAGCATTTTATTAGACATTTTGACCTTGACCTTGCCCTGAGGGCAATTTTTTAAAACTTTAACTTTGCTTTTAGAATTTTAGTTGTTCATAGATAGGGTGCTTATATTTGGTATGAGACTTCAATATGAAGAGATTTCTGGTAGTACCATAGTTGTAGACATTTTGACCTTGACATTGCCCTGATGTTAATTTCAAAAAAAAAAATTGAACCCTGCATATAAAACTTATTCTTTTAGTGTAAGGGGGTTCCTATTTGGTATGTGACTTCCTTATATCACATTTAAAATTTTAAAACACTACAATTACAATAATGTAATATTTCAAATTTATTGTGCACTGAGGTCACTGTAATCCCCGGCGAGCTATGTTGTCTTCTGACAACTCTTGCTTGATAAAATTGCTCATCTGATAATCAAATCATCAATCTATTATAAATTATTTTGCAGATTTAAATTTTGCTTTTGAAGCCTTTTGGATTCTGTTCTCATATTACATTCAAATATAAATATGGCAAGCAGACATTTACTAGCTTGTCAAATTATACTTAATTTTTTGAAAATGTGCTACAAATGTAAACAGACTATATAATTAAAGCAATTTACGATTCAAACAAAATTTTGCATTTTAATCGTTAACTAAAAAGTTTAAGTAAAAGTGCTTTATGAAGTTTTGAAGAAACAATAGAGTCCAAGATAAATATTTTATATAACTCTCAATCAAAAAAATATTAAAAGCAATTGTCAAATTAACTATTCATCATAAAGTAAATTACGACGGAGCTATGAGATAAACTTATGCATCTTTACGTACAGAAAATGAACTTAATCTTACAATATTTGTAAACTTTTTATTTCAAACTTGAAATATTTAGACCCCAAAATGTAGCAAAGGCCATTAGAATAAGCAATAAAGGGATATGGAGTAAATGCACATGAGACAAAATCTCTATAAATACATGGTAAAAAGCAATGGAACAACGCTTTTATTGTTGTTCTTTATCTTGAAGTCACCATGAGGCCTTCAACAATGAACTTTACCCATACCTCATAGTAAGTTCAAGACGGCCCCTAGCACCGGTTTGAGCGGAATTCATTGCGAAATGTTGAGCAATGCTACATCCATGTTTATTCTGGCCATAGATGCGGGATTGTCAACAAACATGAAGTAAACTGGCAAAGTGTTCTTACAATCACTGCCATCCGTTACCCGACAAAAGCACCAGTTTCCCCAGCTGGTGGACAATCACAACAAATAGACAAACACAGGGCACCCATCAAGTCGATTGTGAGAAAACTTGGCTGTATAAAAAAATGAGATGTGGGCAATATTATCAGTTGGTCAGATCACATTTTGAAATTACAAAAATAGAATGCCAAAATTCGAAAGTGTGATAGTGCATCCATATGAGAAATTCTCTCAAGCACAAGTTCATCATACCTGAAATGTATATAGAGCATAAATCTCTCGCACGGGGAATCTTTTTACGGACTCCACACTGCAGGAGAGACAAACTCCTGTCTCAAATAAGCAATGAAGGCACCGTTGTCACTGCGTTATCATGGACCAGCGTGGTATAATCTATCTGAGAAACAATGTTATATGTTATTGTAATCTATTTTAGCAACTGTGACCTTGACCTTGTGGAACAACAACACGGAAATGTATAGGTCTCTCTAACGTGACAAGTAAGCATGTGATTAAGTTTGGTTTTGATCTGATGCAGGATACTTGAGTTTTCACTCGGAAACCAAAATTGAAATATGAATCTATTTTTAGCAACTGTTACCTTGACCTTGGGGTACCAAACCGAAAATCGATAGGGTTCTGTCTTGGTTGATAAGTATGCATGTCACCAAGTTTGGTTTGGATCCCATGCAATCCTTAAATCAAAATTTAATGAAATATTAGTCTATTTTAAGCACCTGTGATCTTGACATTGGAGTACCAACCCCGAAATCGAAAAGGATCTGTCTTGGGTGATAATAAGCATCTGACCAAATTTTGTTTTGATCCGATGCAGAATACTCAAGTCATCATCCGGAAACCAAAAAAATGGACATACGTAGGGATCAGGGTAAACCTTAATGCCCCGACCACCTAGCGGCAGGGGCATAACTAAGGCTAGGCAGGGCGCAGTACGGTACGACCGCAGCATGGAGATATCAGAAATTTGAACCAGTGTAATTTAAAATGAATGTGGACACAGTAAAGAGCTTGACACAATCAGCTACACACAAACTATGGAAAATAAAAGTGCCCTTTTTAGCTCACCTCACGAAGTGAGGGGGGCTTATGTGATACCCCGAGCGTCGGCGTCGGCGTCCGCGTCCGGTTAGGTAGAATGGTTAAGGTCCATTCCTGCTTACTGACATGCCACACATCAGCCATACTGGTATGTATGATGCATTTTGGGATGATCACTGGAATGCATGCTTCGGATGCTGTCTCTGGCCTACATTTTACGCATGATCGACTTGGTTAGGTAGAATGGTTAAAGTCCATTCCGGCTTACTGGCATGGCCAACCTCAGCCATACTGGTATTGTATGATGCATTTTGGGATGACAACAACAATGCATGCTTCGGATGCTGTCTCTGACCTACATTTTACGCATGAGCAACTTGGTTAGGTAGAATGGTTAAAGTCCATTCCAGCTTACTGACATGGCCCACATCAACCATACTGGTATGTATGATGCATTTTGGGATGACAACAACAATGCATGCTTCGGATGCTGTCTCTGACCTACATTTTACGCTTGAGCGACTTGGTTAAGTAGAATGGTTAAAGTCCATTCCCGTTTACTGACATGGCCCACCTCAACCATACTGATATGTATGATGCATTTGGGATGACAGCTGCAATGGATGACATTAAGTTTACATATGAATAAACAGTTAGCAAAATAATTATAGTCAATTCCTGTAAACTGACATGTTTTATTTGTGACAATGTTTTCACATATATAGAAAAATTGCAATTTTGGCCCATTTGACCCCATATCGCTCGGAAACAGTATGAGCTACACCAAATCTGTTGAATACTACCGAGAGCTTAAAATAAGAAGAATTCAAACAAAAAATACATAAAAATCTGATGAAAGATAAAGATTTCACATTAAAAAATTGCAATTTTGGCCCCTTTGACCCTTAATGGCCCGGAAATTGTAAGAGCTACGCCAAATATGTTGACATATTACTGGAAGCTTACTTCAAGAGGAATCCAAGGAAAAAACTTCCATCGAAATCCGATGAAAAAAAATGTAATCTGAATGTTTGCAATTTAGTCCCCCTTTGGTCCTTATAGCTCGGGAAAGGAAACAATTGTCAAAAAATATGATATTTTATTTCTCATAATGAATCCATGGCAAAAAAAACTGCATTTTAATCGGATTAAAAATGGGGAAAAATGAAATTTTGAAATTCGCCCCTTTTGGGCTCCAAATATCTCATAAACGGTACATGCCACGTACAATCTGTTGGCATCCTACCGATAGGAAATTTAAAAAGGAACTCCATCAAAACCCGAGAAATAATAAATATTCTGCAGCAAAATACGTGGAAACACCTAATTTTGCCCTTTTACGTCTCCTTTTTAAAAACGGTCGCGGCCTAAATAACCAAAACCATACCATGCCTTCCTTTTGTGCCAAGAAACACTGTTAAAATTTCATAACGATTGATCACTTGGAACTTAAAGTTATTGACCAAAAACAAAAGTGTCTACAGACGACGATGCAGGACGACATTGAGAAAAACGGCAGTGCTATACCATTATACCACCTCAAATTTTTTGCGGTGGTATAAAAAAAGTGCACTTTGACTTCTTCTATACAGCTATATACTTGGTATTTGAAAGCTTTTTATTTAAAGACCTATTCGCATACAAAAATGAAGGTCGGTAAGTTAAGGATGGTCACTCCTCAAGCTCATTATATCAAGGTTTTAAAATTAGTATCTTTATTTATTAGAGCATCTATCATACATCATTATAAGTAGAAAATATTGATATGTCAGTGTGCCGGCCTTGGAGAATTACGTGCCTAAAATTTTGGCGGGAAACCGAACCCCTCTTGATTTTTCATTTACTTTGCATTAAGGCAATAGCCATTTGGAATACAATGAAGATATATCAAGAATTTCATCAAATTTTGTCAAAAGTTTATTCAAGATGTATGCAAACATATTTTGAAAAGAAAAGTGGGGATCAGTGTGCAAATTTTTTTAATGCATCATGGTGGATAAAATAAGAGAATTCAGAAAGTCGGAGACAGTTTCAAAAAACCTAATGAGTGACCATCCTTAAGCAAGTTTTGGCCTTTATTTTTTGCACCGATTCCACGATTCAGTCAACAGATATTTTTTTACGATACACTAGACTTTTTAATAAGTTCTGCTGTCATTCAATATTTATGTAAAGTGTGATATTTTGTTGTTTTTTTTTTAGATTTTGAGGAACTCGACAACCAAATTAATGATGTCAGAAAACAACTAAAACCGAAAGTTAGCAAGTTATATGAAATGGAAAAGAAGGCGGACATAAAAGGATTTCACCTCAATCCGCTAACCAAAGAAGATTTAAACTCTGTAGAACAGCTTATTTAATAAAGAACACATGTTTTGCCATCACTTGGCGACTGTCTGTCGTTAACTATTCATTCAAGGCCACAGTTTTTGTCTCACCCGCGACGAAAGTCGCGGAAAGCGAGACATATGCGTACAAAGTATGAAGGCGGCGGCGGCGACGGCGTAAACTTTCATAATAAGTTTTTGGTTAGGTCACTTTCTCAGTAACTATAAGTGGTAGGTCAATGATATTTGTATATAGGTTGGTCTTGAGTAGTACATGACAGTCTGCTATATGGCTTTTGTCTGTGACCTCAATTTCACGGTCTAGTGAGCATGTTAAGTTTTTGTGATTAGGTCATTTTCTCAGTAACTATTAGTGGTAGGTGAATGATATTTGGTATATAGGTTGGTTTTGAGTAGTACATGGGAGTTTGCTATATGGCTTTTGTCTGTGATCTCAATTTCACGGTCCAATAAACATGTTAAGTTTTTATACGACCGCAAAAATTTTGTGGTCGTATAATGGTATGGCGCTGTCGTCGTCGTTGTCGTCGTCGGCGTCGTTGTCTGTAGACACTTTTAGTTTTGGCCAATAACTCAAGTTCAAGTTGATCAATCCTTATGAAATTTAAACACAATGTTCCTTGGCACAAAAGGAAGGTGTGGATCGGTTTTGGTCATTATGGCCCCTCCCGATTTTAAAATAGGGGCCAAAAAGGGCAAAATTGGGTGTTTTCACCTATTTAGCTGTAGAATTGTTATTAATAATCGGATTTTGATGGGGTTTCTTTCAGTATGCTCCTGAGGTAATTTCCAATCAGTAGTATGTCAACGGATTTTATGTCGCATGTACCGTTCATGAGATAAATGGGGTCCAAAAGGTGCGAATTTTAAAAATTTTATTTTTTTATTTTTAGTCCGATTTTAATGTTGTTTTTTGCAATGGATTCCTTACGAAAAATAAATAGAGCGCTGCACCATCAGATTTTTGATAATTTGTTTCCTTTCCGAGTTATGAGGGGCCCAAACGGGTAAAAAATTGCAAACATGCAGATTACATAAAATTTTTATTTTTCATCGGATTTCAATGAGATTTTTTTCTTTGGACTCCTCTTCATATAAGCTTTCATTAATATGCAACGGATTTCGCGTAGCTTTTACCGTTTCTGAGCTACAAGGGACCATAGGGGTCAAAATTGCAATTTTTCAAAATATGTGAAATCTTTATTTTTCATCGGATTGCGATGGGATTTTTTTCTTAAGATTCTTCATGATATAAGCTTTCAAAGTTATGCCAGCGGATTTCGAGTAGCTCCTACCGTTTCCGAGCTACAAGGGGTAAAAGGGGCCAAAATTGCATTTTTTTTCCGAAATATTAGAAATTTTTATTTTATTTTTCATCATAGCTCGGCATAGCCCTATATTCTAAATATGTCAAAACTTTATTTTTCATCGGATTTCGATGGGATTTTTTTCTTTGGATTCCTCTTGATCTAAGCTTTCAGCAATATTCAACGGATTTTGTGCAGGTCTTACCGTTTCCGAGCTACAAGGGGTCAAAGGGGCCAAAAATGCAATTTTTTTTTAAATATGTCAATTCTTTATTTTTCATTGGATTTCGATGGGATTTTTTTCTTGGGATTCCTCTTGATCTAAGCTTTCAGTAGTATGTCAACGGATTTTGTGTAGGTCTTACCGTTTCCGAGCTTCAAGGGGTCATAGGGGCCAAAATTGCAATTTTTCTAAATATGTCATATCTTTATTTTTCATCAGATTTCGATGGATTTTTTTTCTTTGAATTTCTATGGATGCAAAGTTTTAGTTGATAGTACATATTTTGCATAGCTCTTACGGTTTTTTATCAGTAAGTAATCAAAAGGGTTGATTTTTTCCCTATTTTGTTTCTAGCAAATAACTGTGTCTAGCTTCATTTTGTGTCCATCTAATTATTGTGTCAAGCTCTTTACTGTGTCCATATTCACTTTAAACTACTTTTGTTGAAATTTCAGTGGTCGACATGCTGCGGTCGTATCATGCTGCGCTCGGCGTAGCTCTTTATTTCTTATTTCTATGGAGATATTTGTTAATAATAGACTTTAGTATAAATATACTATCCGAAGTTCTATGGTTTTCTGGAAATCCAAATTGAGACTCATTATAACTGTTTTCCATACATTTTATGAGTCTGTTACCCAGTATAGCACTAAACACTTCGGAGAGACAGCTCATTAGAGATATTCCTCTATAATTACTTAAATTACTTTTATCACCAGACTTATGGATAGGAATTATAAATGACTTTTCCCAGATTAAAAAAAAATCTAAAAATTGATCTGATGTTCTATTTCTCTTACTGTATCATCTGACTATGGCTTTTCTTTTCTTTTCTTTTGACTTTTGATCTTCTTTACATAATATGTTTTTGTAGTAAGTTTTGTGACAATTTCACTAAATTTATTGGTTGCCTAATCAACACCATTTTGATTTTCACTGAATGATTCATTTTCAAAGTTGACTGTTTCATTTATTAATGTTTTATCAGAAAAACAGTTTTTAACTTAATTATAGAATTTATTTTATCCCATTTATAGGATACATTTTTGACCAATTTTTATTAGAAAAAATATTATTTTCATCTTTGATTTGACATTTAATCTTTATTTCAATTTTTGCATGATCAGAAAGATAATTAAAAGGTTGTGTACTAAAATATTGAACTGAAGAAAGGAGACTCTCAGATTTTGTCATAATCTACTACACTTAAATGTTACTTGTCATACAAGTATAATTGCCTAAAATATCACCGAATATCTGCCATTTAACATGCGTAAGCCTGATGAAATACATAAATGATTTAAAATTTTGTCACATGTTAATTATCAGGTTGGTAATTTTCAGGCAAAATACTAGTGTTTGTAAAGTATCATATTGTATGAAATCTAAACAGTTATCTGTTCGTGCATTAAAATCACCAGCCAGTAAAATTTCCCCTTTGTTTGTAAAATAATTTAATTCATCTTCCAATAGTATAAAATCATTTTCATAATGTGTTGAATTCAAAGGCGGTATGTAAACAGCACATAAATAAATGTCTTCTCTAAACCCAAAGAAATTTCTATCTAGTTTAATCCACATTCGATTATTCGAAGTGGTTCCCTTTTTAGTTCACCTGGCCTAAAAGGCCATGTGAGCTTTTGCCATCACTATGCGTCCGTCTGTCTGTCCGTCAACAATTTCAAAAATCTTCTCCTCTGAAACCGCTGGGCCAAATGTAACCAAACTTGGCCTGAATCATCACCAGAGTATGGCTTCTCAAAATTGTGTTCGATTAGGCCGTAGGTCAAACAACATGGCCGCTGTTACTAAAAATAGAACATGGGGTAAATTGCAGTTTTTGGCCAATAACTCGAAAACCGTTACAGATATCAAAAATCTGACAGGGTAAAATGATCAGCATGGCAAGAACTACCTGCCCTGCAATTTTGAAGAAAATCTGAAAACCCATCTCGGAGTTATAGCCCTTTTTTCGTTAAATTTTCAGAATTTTTGCATTTTTTGGCCGGGTTGCATGGAGTGCAAATCCGGCTTATAGTATGGTGAATGTCGGGCGGGCGGGCGGATGGGCGGG
>MJUU01022629.1:0-11791 GCA_002080025.1 Modiolus philippinarum
TAGGGTGTTTATATTTAGTATGTAACTTCCTTATGATGAGAGCTTTCTACTGGTACCATATTTGTAGAGATTTTGACCTTGACCTTGCCCTGAGGGCAATTTTTGAAAAACTTTAACCTTGCCTCTGGAAGGTAGGCTTTTAGTGGTAGGGTGTGTATATTTCGTATGTAACTTCCTTATGATTAGAGCTTTCTAGTGGTACCATATTTGTAGACATTTTGACCTTGACCTTGCCCTAAGGGCAATTTTTATGCCCCCCGGATCTTTAGATCGGGGCATATTGTTTTTGTCCTGTCTGTCTATCTGTCCGAAACTTTAACCTTGCTCATAACTTTTGAACCAGATGTGGTAAGCCCTTCATATTTGGTATGTATATTGATCATGTAAAGCTGAACACATTTATGCAGATTTCACTAAGGTCAGGTCAAAGGTCAAGGTCACAGAGGTCAAAAGGTCAAAATCTAGATATCTAGATTTGGCCATAGCTCGTTAATTATAAATGTTAGAGGCTTGATATTTTATATGTGAATAGATCTAATAAAGTTTAGTACAAATCCACAATAAAAATTTGGGCCAGGTCATAGGTCAAGGTCACCAAGTGCAAATTTGAAAACTTTAACAAAAACTTTAACATTGCCTATATCTTTTCAACCAGATGTGATAGGACCTTCATATTTGGCCTGTATATTGTTCATATGAAGCTGAACAGCACTATGCAAATTTCACTAAGGTCAGATCAAAGGTCAAGGTCACAGAGGTAAAAAATGTCAAAATCTAGATTTTGCTATATCTGATTTATTACAATTGCTAGAGACTTGATATTTTATATGTAAATAGATCTAATGGAGCTTAGTAAAAATCCACCATAAAAATTTGGGCCAGGTCAAAGGTCAAGGTCACTGAGGTCAAAATGTCAAAATCTAGATTTTGCTATATCTGGTTAATTACAATTGCTAGAGACTTGATATTCTATATGTGAATAGATCTAATGGAGCTTAGTACAAATCCATGCATGTCAGGTTAAATGTCAAGGTCACTCATTGCAGATTTGTAAACTTAATCAAAAACTTTAACATTGCCTATATCTTTTCAACCATGTGTGAAAGGATCTTCATATTTTGCCTGTATATTGGTCATATAAAGCTGAACACCAATATGCAAATTTAATTAAAGTCAGGTCAAAGGTCAAGGTCACAGAGGTGAAAATTTAGATTTTCCTTTTAGCTCATTAATAAAAATTGCAAGAGGCTTGATATTCTATACGTGAATAGATCTAATGAAGCTTAGTACAAATGTCTACTTAACCTTAATTTCTAGTGTATATTGCAATTTTTGCATTAATTTTGTATTGTAGACATGGTTGCTACCGGGGGCATAGTGTTTCACAAACATATCTTGTTATAAAAACTTTAACCTTGCCTCTAGAAGGTAGGCTTTTAGTGGTAGGGTGTTCATATTTGGTATGTGACGTCCTTATGAGAGCTTTCTAATGGTACCGTATTTGTAGACATTTTGACCTTGACCTTGCCCTAAGGGCAATTTTTGAAAAACTTAAACATTGCCTCTAGAAGGTAGGCTTTTAGTGGTAGGTTGTTCATATTTGGTAGATGAGAGCTTTGTAATGGTACCATATTTGTGGACATGTTGACCTTGACCTTGCCCTAAGGGCAATTTTTGAAAAACTTTAACCTTGCTTGTAGAAGGTAGGCTTTTAGTGGTAGGGTGTTTATATTTGGTATGTAACTTCGTTATAATGACAGCTTTCTAGTGGTACCATATTTGTAGACATTTTGACCTTGACCTTGCCCTGAGGGCAATTTTTGAAAAACTTTAACCTTGCCTCTAGAAGGTAGGCTTTTAGTGGTAGGGTGTTTATATTTGGTATGTAACTTCCTTATGTTGGGAGCTTTCTAGCGGTACCATATTTGTACACATTTTGACGTTCATCTTTCTCAGGGGGCAATTTTTCAAAAACTTTAACCTTGCTTTTGGAAGGTAGGCTTTTAGTGGTAGGGTGTTCATATTTGATATGTGACTTCCTTATGATGAGAGCTTCCTTCTGGTGTCATATTTGTAGACATTTTGACCTTGATCTTGCCCTGAGGACAATTTTTGAAAAACTTTAATTTTGCTTCTTGAATTAAGTTTGTTAGTGGTAGGGTGTTCATATTTGGTATGTGACGTTCTTTTGATGAGAGCTTTCTAATGGTACCGTAGTTGTAGACATTTTGACCTTGAATTTGCCCTTAGGGCAATTTTTTAAAAAAACATTAAACTTGCTTCTAGAATTAAGTTGTTTAGTGATAGGGTGTTTATATTTGATATGTGACTTTCTTGCAAAGGGAGCTTTCTATTACTTTCGAATTTATTGTGCATTGAGGTTACTGGAATCCCTGGCGAGCTATATTGTCTTCTGACAACTCTTGTTTAAATCTTCTTACAAAAGCTGATAGCAACAATGACAAAATCACCTCTATGAGTCCCATAGATAATGTAGCTAATGGTAGAGTAATTATGCAGTTATAGTATTGTAGCTGTTTTATATATATTATTTATTACCAGATTTGAGTTTGATCGTCATTATTTGCCATATTCCATAAAAATTGATATAAATGCAACATGCAAATAAATTGGAATTTCTTTCTTCCTTGTGATTTGATAATTTGGTGCATTTTATCCCTTTCAATCCTTTGATAAGATCATGTATAACATTAGAATACAAAATTACTTTATCAATCATATAACTATATTTGCACTTATTTTGGGATTTGCTGACCTTGAACATAGATTAAAACATTACGGCAGAAATAACTCGCATGTAAATGGTTTAAGTCCATGAGTTATGTTGTTAAACTGATTGATACATCAACACTGGTAACATTAGGTATTGATTGGACAGTAAAAGCTATTTTGATTGGTCAGTAAATACTCAAGGACATGGCAAATAAAGAGACTTGACGTCTTAGTATCTACCTGAAAAAATATCATGGGTAGTAAATGTGTGAACCACGGCGACTAAATTGACCAAAACCTACAATTCTACATTCTTTTCCTGGATGATTTTCTAAACATAAAACAAAGTTTTTGTCTCCAGAGCGTTTACTTGTATTGTGCTGTAAATAAGGAAATAATGTGACCTTCACATTCTCATTTGAAATCATCCATGCAAACTTAGTGGGGCCTTCCATTGTTTTACTGTATAAACCTAGCTTATTCCCAACAGAATTAAAAATCCAAAGAGTCCCACATGGATGTTTACAGTTAGAATGTGAAGGTCACAGAAGTTTTTTATTTATATTGCAATGGATGTAGTCAAGATATACGAATTAAGAGGGGCTTTTCTTTAGATAAAAACTGTTTTCTGTTTAGAAAATCCTTCAGAAAGAGAGTGTAAAGGCAGAATTGTAGAGTTGTTAATTTTATGAGGGAAAATTAAAACAAGCAAGCGAGGTATCATGCGTACGATTTCCCTTGTGTTTTTCTCTCCAAGATTTGTTATAGTTTGTCCCGCCCATTTATGAAACATGAAATCTCATTGGTCAGTTTTGGATGAATGAACTTTGAGTACCCAATGAAAGAACCAAAATAGATTGATAGTTTACACATGAGCTATTTTAGCAGTAAGTGTGAACCCATATTCGTCTTTTTGTTAAAAATAGACATGTAGGTATGATAACTTATATCTTGTTATCTTTCTTAAAAGCAGCATCTTCCTTTTGAATTGGGAAAAATTGTAGTGATTTTTCACCCCATCAATTATTTCTTTATAATCCAAGAAAAAAAAATTTGAACATTGTTGTTTTGAACATCCGATCGACTGGTGATAATGGTTCGAGCTAGAGGGAAGGATGTTTGTGCTATTGAGTTTGAACAACCAATGGACTGGTGATAACAGTTCGAGCTAGAGGGAGGGATGTTTGTGCTATTGAGTTTGAACAACCAATGGACTGGTGACACCAGTTCGAGCTAGATGGAGGGTTGTTTGTGCTATTGAGTTTGAACAACCAATGGACTGGTGACAACAGTTCGAGCTAGAGGGAGGGATGTTTGTGCTATTGAGTTTGAACAACCAATGGACTGGTGATAACAGTTCGAGCTAGAGGGAGGGATGTTTGTGCTATTGAGTTTGAACAACCATTGGACTGGTGATAACAGTTCGAGCTAGAGGGAGGGTTGTTTGTGCTATTGAGTTTGAACAACCAATGGACTGGTGACAACAGTTCGAGGTAGAAGGAGGGTTGTTTGTGCTATTGAGTTTGAACAACCAATGGACTGGTGATAACAGTTCGAGCTAGAGGGAGGGATGTTTGTGCTATTTAGTTTGAACAACCAATGGACTGGTGACAACAGTTCGAAGTAGAGGGAGGGTTGTTTGTGCTATTGAGTTTGAACAACTGATGGACTGGTGACAACAGTTCGAGGTAGAGGGAGGGTTGTTTGTGCTATTGAGTTTGAACAACCAATGGACTGGTGATAACAGTTCGAGCTACAGGGAGGGATGTTTGAGCTATTGAGTTTGAACTATGTTTCAATTGAAGCAAAGAGACAACAAAAAGGGGTTGAAACAGCTATTGCAGTTTGAGGCACAAAAGTTCAACCGTATAATAAATTATACAAATTATTCACCTATGAATTATGGAGTATTTATATTTGTCTATGTTCTCCATTAGTTACGCTGTTCATATGGAGTCTGTCATGTTATGTTTGGTCCTGTTACGCTGTTCATATGGAGTCTGTCATGTTATGTTTTGTCCTGTTACGCTGTTCATATGGAGTCCGTCATGTTATGTTTTGTCCTGTTACGCTGTTCATATGGAGTCCCTCATGTTATGTTTTGTCCTTTACTTTTAATGATTGATTTTTTTTCATATTATTTCAAATGTCATTGAAAAAGTTATTTCTCCTTAATGTCAGTTTTTTCATAAAGGTAATATTATTTCTGATAGTGCAATAAAATATTTTGCTCTCTGATTGTTAATATTTTAACTGTATACACTGTGACCTAATATGGTATATACACATTCAGTACATTTTATATTTGGCAAGAGATTAGCTCGAGCCCCAACATTTAAATTACTGACAGTGTATATACAATATTAGGTCAATAACATACTGTGTATTTTTTATAAAAATTGTAATAAAGCACAACAAATGTATCAGTGTTTACATGATGACATCGTGTAATGGCTGCCACTGACTGCTTCTTTTTTAGTCATCCCATATGAAATATATGCGGTGACGACTTTTGGCCAGTCAGTATTTTGGGAATTCACTAGAGGTAGGATATACTGTTATACCTGTGTCCATCATTCCTTACATCCTTGGTTTATATGCCATATTGTTTGGCACATTTTCATACCTGGATGATACTCCTTCCTGATTACTAATCTAGTCAATTTTTTACTCTTTTATCATTATAGAGTAATTATTTGTTTTCTTTACAGTGATAGATGATACAAATCTGAAAATTTGTCACAAATGTTGCATGGTCACTCCGTATTGTTTGACATATTTTCAGACTGGTATCATATTTTACAGCTTTCAAGGTTATCAGATGCTAAAAAATTAGTGGGTGTTACTAGTGAGTATTGCCAAATAGACCTTTTTTGAGCCCAACTTAAAGCAAAGTAAGAAAATTTCACTTTAACTAAGGGTGATTTTAAATTATATTAGGTGTGTTAACGTAACTTTTTTTGTCAATGTCTGTGTTAACCTTCAGTTTTATCAACTGTTTGGCATTGGGAAATGTAAAGTTCTACAATTCACCTTACCATATATATATATATATTAACTGTTTCTTGAAGATTTGTAAAAATGCCCATGTTTACACCCAGTTTATACACTTCTTCATGGTGCAATCAATGGCCCAACATCAAAATCATGTATTGGCTTGATTTTGACCTGTAAATGTCTTTATACCCCCCGCAATCGAAGTTTAAGTGTATTTTGGAATCACCCTGTCTGTCTATCCGTCTGTCCACATTTCTTGTAAGCGCAGCTCCACTTGTAGAAAAAATGAAAGGATATGGAGTGAATGTACATGTGGCAAAAACGCACACGATACATAAAAAACTCCAGTTTATCAAGGACAGGGCTTTTATTCCTGTTTACATCTTGATGTCGCCTGAGGGTCTTCAACCACATGAAGAATTTTGATGATACTTTACACAAAGGAAGGACATTATGTGGATATGTGCATGAAGAAATATAATTATTGTCCAAAACCAGGAAGGGGAGATATTAAATTCAACGTTGACTTTTCAATACTGCCGTCTGCACAAATAATATTTTTAGGCGCAACTCCTCATAAACCACTCAAAGGATTTGGATGAAACTTGACCCAAAGGAAGGATACTATATGGAGATGTGCATGAAAGAATATAATTGTTGTCGGAAACCAGGAAGGGGAGATAATTCGACTGACTTTTCAATGCTGCCATCTGCATGGATTACCTTTTAAGCTCAACTCCTCTGAAACCACTCTAAGGATTTTGATGAGACTTTAAACAAAGAAAGGACATTATGTGGAAGTGTGTCTCAAGGAATATAATTGTTGTCTGAAATCAGGAAAGGGAGATACTTTGACTTTTCAATAATGTCATTTGCTCTGATTACCTCGTAAGTGCAACTCCTCTTAAACCACATGATGGATTTTGATGAAACTTTAATCAAAGGAAGGACACTATATTTAGATGTGCATGAAATAATAAAATTTATTGTCCGAAACGAGAAAGGGGAGTTAATTCAACTTTGATTTTTCATTGATTACATCTGCACAGATTACCTCATAAGGGCAACTCCTTTGTAAACCACTTTAAGGTTACACAAAGAAAGGACACTACATTGATTTGTGGATAAATAAATATAATTATTGTCTGAAACCAGGAAGTGGAGATAATTCAACTTTGACTTTTTATTGATTCCTTCTGGAATGATTTTTTTGATTTGGAAAAAATTTTCGTAGAAATAATTCAAAGGGTAGATATTTTGAAATACATCTGTGAGAGAGAAACACTTTCTTCATTGTGATCCTCTTTAAAAGTTGTTTTGAAAGTGTTGTAACGAAATTTCCTAAATGCTTTTAATTTTTGTGTAAAATGTCAAAAAAGCCAGAAAAGGGGGAATTATATTTTTGTCTAATTTCGATTAAATATTTTCATTTGAACCCTTGTAAAAAGTTATTCTTTGAGGATTATCTCATCTTATCATATTTTTGTCCACACACACATAAATTTGCACTTACCATAATGATTCAGGGTTCATTGAGTGGGAGTATATCTGGCTGCAATTTGGCAACAGCTCTTGTTTTTACTGCTTTGCCTTTTGTAATGTTTTTTTGTCAACTTTCCTCACAAATTATATCACTTATCATTACTTTCCTACTTAGTCCTCTTTGTACCTTAGGAGCACAAAATTCCATCTCCAAAGGACACCAGTTCTGTTTGTCTCTTGACTACTGTGGAAGTATTTTTATTCGTGGACATCAGTTTTCGTGGTTTTCACAAAATTTACTATTTTGTGGGTACTTGAATTCATGGTTTTGAATTCCATCCATTTAAACCAAAAGGAAAAAAAATGCATTTCGTTGAGAACTTAATTACGTGGTTTTAGGGAACCACGAAATCCACGAAAATTGGAACCCCACGAACAATAGTACTTTTACAGTATTTGGCCCCAAGATAATGTGCATTACCAAAACTTAGGATACATTGTGTACACTAATTTTAGTCCAGATTATGAAATATTCATCAACTATCTATAGCTAGTGGTTAAAAGTTTTGGTTCTAAAAAGATTTTGCTTTCATCATTTTTAGCTTGCATGGCTAAAGCCAGGAAGAGCTTTTGCCATCACTTGGCGTCTGTTGCCTGTCCATCCGTAGGTCATCCATCCATTATAAACCTTTTTATGCCCCTGTATCTTTAGATCGGGGGCATATTGTTTTTGTCCTGTATGTCTGTCTGTCTGTCTGCAACTTTAACCTGGCTTATAACTTTTAAACCAGATGTTATAGGAACTTCATATTTGGTATGTGTATTCATCATGTGAAGCTGAAATCATTATGCAAATTTCACTAAGGTCAGGTCAAAGATCAAGGTCACTGAGGTCAAAAGGTCAAAATCTAGATTTTGCTATAGCACGTTAATTACAATTGCTAGAGACTTTATATTCTATATGTGAATAGATTTAACAAAGTTTTATATTAATCCACTAAACAAATTTGGGTCAGGTCAAAGGTCAAGGTCACAGAGTGCAACAATTTAAACCTTAACAAAAACTTTAATATTGCCTATATCTTTTCAACCATATGTGATAGGACCTTCATATTTAGCCTGTATATTGGTCATTTGCAACTGAACAGCAATATGCAAATTTCACTGAGGTCAGGTCAAAGTCACAGAGGTCAAAAGGTCAAAATCTAGATTTTTCTATAGCTTGTTAATTATAATAGCTAGAGGCTTGATATTCCATATATGAATAGATCTAATGAAGCTATGTACAAAATCCTCCCAAAAAATTTCAGCCAGGTCAAAGGTCAAGGTCACTGAGTGCAAATGTGAAAACTTTAACATTGCCTATGTTTTTTTTTCCAACCAGATGTGATAGGACCTTCATATTTGGCCTGTATATTGGTTATATGAAACTAAACAGCATTATGCAAATTTCACTTAGGTCAGGTCAGGGTCACAGAGGTTAAAAGGTCAAAATTTAGATTTCCTGTAGCTCATTAATTACAATTGCTAGAGGCTTCATATTCTATATGTGAATAGACCTAATGGAGCTTAGTACATATCCACCAAAAACATTTGGGTCAGGTCGAAGGTCAAGGTCACTGAGTGAAAATTTGAAAACTTTAACATTGGCGATATCTTTTCAACTAGGTGTGATAGGGCCTTCATATTTGGCCTGTATAATGATCATATAAAGCCGAACACCATAATGCAAATTTCATTAAGGTCAGGTGAAAGGTCAAGGTCCCAGAGGTCAAATTGTCAAAATCAAGATGTTGCTTTTAGCTTGTTAATTAGTCCCCTACTTAGTCCCCTACCGGCTTTGCCGAAGGGGACTTTAGGTTTGCACTCGGTCAGTCCGTTAGTCTGTCAGTCCGTCACACTAGGTTTTCCGGACTTTTTTCCTATACTATAAGAGATATTTATCTAATATTTGGTATGTAAGTCTACCACCATGAGTTACAGATCAAGTTTGAGTTTGGTTCCGGTTCATTGATTTTGGACGGAGTTATGGCCCTTTAACTTAGACAAATTTGGTAAAATATAGGTTTTCCAGACTTTTTTTCTAAACTGTTTCAGATACGAAGCTAATATTTGTTGTGTGAGTCTACCAGCATAAGTTACAGATCAAGTTCGAGTTTGATTCCGGTCAATTGATTTTGGATGGAGTTATGGGCCTTTGACTTAGAAAATTTTGGTAAAATATAGGTTTTCCGGACCTTTTTTCTAAACCGTTTCAGATATGAAGCTAATATTTGTTATAGGTTTTCTGGACTTTTTAGCTCACCTATGCCAGGGTGAGATTTTGCCATCACTTGGCGTCCGTCGTCAGTCCGTCCGGCGTAAACTTTTCATTCAAAGATCTTCTCCTCTGAAACCACTGGGCCAATCGGAACCAAATTTGGTCACAATAGTCCTTGGGTGGTCCCCTTTAAAAAAGGTATCCAGCAGGTCCATACCTCATCCAAGATGGCTGCCAACGGGGAACATAGTTTTAACATTGGACCCTATGGGTAAACACATTCAAAGATCTTCTCAGAAACTACCAGTCCAATTATAACCAAACTTAGTCACAATGGTCCTTAGATGGTCCCTTCCAAAAAAGGTATCCGGCAGGTCTGTACCTCATCCAAGATGGCCGCCAGCGGGAACATAGTTTTAACATTGGACCCTATGGAATATACATTCAAAGATCTTCTTCTCAGAAACTACTAGTCCAATTAGAACTGATCTAAGCCACAATGGTCCTTAGGTGGTCCCTTCCAAAAAATGTATCTGGTAGGTCCGTACCTCATCCAAGATAGCCCCCCCATCTGGAACATAGTTTTTACATTGGCCCTATTGATTTTAAGGGAAACCTCTGCCCAAATTTTTGAATTTTTATTTGAACAGTGGTCTGCATGTTTTAATTTCAGCACTATGTATTTACTTCAATTATAAGGGGAACCTCTGCCCAAATTTTTTTTGAATGGTGTTCTGTTATGGGTTGTAATGGATGATGGATCTTTCGGTTGCCATGGAAACCAAACAAGAATACTGTAATTTTAGAAAAAAAGTATTCTGCTAAATGTTATTTTTCGTTTTTCCTATTGGAAATGTCTTTTATCTATGGCAGCCATGGTCCGGGTGAGCGATACAGGCTCTTGAGAGCCTCTTGTTTTCTAAACCGTTTCAGATATTAAGCTGATATTTGCATTGTTAATCAACTACTATGGGTTACAGATCAAGTTTGAGTATGGGTTGGGTTCATTGATTTTTGACGAAGTTATGGGCCTTGGGCTCTGAAAACTTTTCTTTAACTATTTTTGCTTGTATACTGAATTATTCCACCAGTAGGGGACTTCTGTATTGCCTTGCAATACGATCCACACTTGTTACAATTGCAAGAGGCTTGATATTCTATATGGAATAGATCTAGGGAGCTTAGTACATATGTCTACTTAACCTTAATTTCTAGTGATGATGGCAATCTTAGCATTAATTTTGTATTGAAGACATGGCTGATACCGAGGGCAAAGTGTTTCGCAAACACATCTTGTTTCAAAAATTTTCTCCTCTGAAATTACAGGGTCTTTTTAAACTGACTTGGCCTGGATCATTAACAGGTTATGTAGTTTAAACTAAAGGCTCTCAAGAGCCTGTATAGCTCATCTGGTCCATGGCTGACATAAACTACAGCCCAAATAATCTCAACATAAGAGGGTCTCATTTTCTAGGATCTTAATAGACTTTGATGTAAAAATGGCCCAATATTTCAGAAGATCTTTGAATGCATTTCCAATAGGGTTCTATATTTAGCTATGTCCCTCAATGACTGCCATCTTGGATGAGGTACCAACATAAAAATCACATCTTTGAAGGGGACCACCCAAGGACTACTGAAACTTAATTATACCCCCGCTTTGTAAAAGCGGAGGGTATATAGTGATGGTGGTGTCCGTCCGTCTGTCCGTCCGTCCGTCCGTCCGTCCGTCATTCCGTCCGTCCGTAACACTTTAACTGTCAAAGTTTTCTCGGCTTCTACAGGTGGGAATGATTTGATATTTAGCATTAGGCTTCCAAATGATGAGTTGTACAGTGTCAGATATTTTCATGTTTGTGGCGCTACTACTTCCTGTTTGCCGATACATTAATACTTAGTTTCATATACCACTACTAATGAAAATTTTTCGTCAAAGTTTTCTCTTCTTCCAAAAGTGGAAATGATTTCATATTTGGTCTGAAGCTTCATGATAATGAGTTGTACCGTGTAAGCTATTTTCAGGTTGGTTGCGCTACTACTTCCTGTTTAACGATACATTGGTATGTTGATGCTTAGTTATATATACCACTACTAATGAAAATTTTCGTCAAAGTTTTCTTTGCTTCTGTATGTGGAAATGATTTAATATTTATTCTCAACCTTCATAATGATGAGTTGTACCGTGTAAGCTATTTTCAAGTTTGTGGCGCTACTACTTCCTGTTTGCAGATACATTAATACTTAGTTTCATATACCACTACTAATGAAAATTTTTCGTCAAAGTTTTCTCTTCTTCCAAAAGTGGAAATGATTTCATAT
>MJUU01022630.1:483-28967 GCA_002080025.1 Modiolus philippinarum
TCATGGTGAAAACTGGTGAAAGACCTTGCAATTGTTCTCTGAACAATTGACCTTTTAATTATTATTATTATTCTTTCTTTTTTTTCCGCGGGGTCTTCCGGAAAAGTGTCGCGACATATCAATTCGATATTTGGTAGTATTAATCGACTAAGTCAGGGGTCGAAGCCACTCACCCTGTGAAACCGATCTATTTTTAGTAACGGAGTTATCTGCCCGAAGACCGAAAACCTTGTTTTCATGTTTGCAAAGAAACCGTAACCGATATCAAAATTCTGAATAGGAGAAAATGTTTGTTATATCGTAACGATGATTTATCACGCAAAACTTTTTTTTTGGGTCGCGACCCCGGTTACGCGTTTTTCACCCCTAAATATGCAAATTTCTAAAAGTTATCGGATTTCAACCAAATTTGGTTTCCAGGTAGCTTTTATAGTTCTGATTACTAATCCGAGGTCAAAAATTTTTTTTCGTCCGCCATTTTCAAAATGGCAGCCATTCGAAATTTTGTTATCGCGATATCTCGGAAACGATAAAAAATTTCTGAAAACATTATATTGGAAAAATACTCCTCTCATTATTATCTCCATTTTATTCAATAGGTGCGAAACTCTGCGAACAACCGTTTTTGAGTTATAGCCCTTGACGTCTTTCCGTAAATCGGTTTTTCACGAATAACCTTTAAACGCTTACAGATAATATAGTAAACATATATGTTTAAAGTGATCAGTATGAAAAGATCTTCAATTTGAGTACCAGGTTGAAGGTCATCGGTGACTTTTGACCTTGACCTTTGACCTTGTTAGGGGATAAACTCAGAAACTATAATAGATAGCTGAAAAACTATATCAGCAAAAATGTTCAACATGTCAAGGGCTCTATTTGTTTCATTCGGACCGAAACTCTCCGGTGACT
Source organism: Modiolus philippinarum (assembly GCA_002080025.1). NCBI lineage: Eukaryota > Metazoa > Mollusca > Bivalvia > Mytilida > Modiolidae > Modiolus > Modiolus philippinarum. The sequence goes on from MJUU01022630.1 coordinate 1,396, forward strand.
CTCTTAAGAGTTATTGCTCTTGACGCGTTTCGGAAAAGGATTATTTACATATAACTTTTAAACCGTTATAGATAGTATAGTCAAGTAACATATCAAATTAATCAGTAGGAAGAGACCTTCAATTTGAGCACAAGGTCAAAGGTCATCAAGGTCAGAGGTCAAGGTCATAGCCAATTTTTTGTTTTTTTTTCGTAAAATTTTTACAACAGTAAAAATAGGTGATGTTGCTTCTAAAAAAGCGAAGTTGACTATTAAAAAAGTGAAGTCATCGAGTCTGTGATACAGCCTAGTTTGCAGGGTGCCTCTGTTGTCAATTTCAAGATGAAGGTCAAGGAACGAGGCCGATTTGAGAGTATCTGTAGTATCCTTAATTTCGAGCTCTTTGGGTAGATAAGATGAAGAAAATCACCAAAGAGTGGGTTGTTAAGTGATAAAATATCATCTATATAACGGAAGCTGAAATAAAAGAAATGGGCCAGTTTTTAATTTATTTTGAAGAAGCCTTTCGAGATGAATTCAGCCTCATGCGAGTGGAGAAATAGATCGGCTAACAGAGTTGCACAATTTGTGCCCATCGGAATTCCGATAGTCTGTTGAAAAACTAGTCCTCCGAACTGGACAAATATAATGTCGATCAGAAACTCTAACATTTTAATCACTTCCTCTGTATATTTTTTCTGTGATTCCGAGTCGTATTTCACAAAAGTATGCTTGTTCTCTGCCTATAACAATGTAATTATATCTTCGTTCGCCGTTCTTAAGGGAGAAACATCTATGCATTAAATCTTTCGTGATTCCGTGACATGTTAAAAGATAAACTGACATAAGTTAAAATACGTGAACTTCACTCAAAATTCAAAAAATGAAGCGGTTCTCTTTGAGAGTTTTGATTGGTAACTACTAAGCCATTTTCCGACAAAAACTCTTATTTATTAGATGTATATGTCTTCTTGTGCTATAAATAACAAAATATCGAAGTTACTGTTATTTTATTTTCTGCATATGCGCATTTCGACGACTTATGTCCCATCAGTGCATATCAAACCAAAACATTTGGAAGTCAATTAACCGAAAAATATGTTAAAGCTGATAGGGAACAAATAACCTAAAGGATCTAAAAAGAAAAGCCAAAACAACGCTAAGGACAGAGCTATGCATGAGAGGGATACTCCTGAGTTTTATACACAATTTTGTAAAATTTAGATATTGGAAGTTTCAAATAAAGGTTTCATATATCCAAATTCTGAAAAAAAACTTATTGTGGACTATCTAGACAATGTATAAGTGCACATATTTTGATTCACTTGTTACAAAATATAAAAAGATGTTTGAATTAATAATCTTATATTTTCTAGTGAAAAGTGAACAATTGTATATTTCATTAATATTTCAATCTAAAAATCGCAGCCAGTGATCATGTACCTATAGACCAGTTTAACCCTACCACTGGCTTTTGCTAATGTCGGTATCAAGTCCGGTTATCTCGAGTTCCTGTCTTTATCTACGTTTGTCTCTTGTTATCATTAGTGTTTTTTCTAATGAAGTTCACTTGAGAATTGTGGCATGTGATTGTAGTTTTCGGTCATTGTAGATGTTTACTTATAAAAGATGATGATGTTATAACAAACAAAATACGAATATTTTGTCAAAAAGGAATGTCACACCTCTAATATACATTTTTACTATTCATCGTCGAAACTAAAACCGAATCCGAAATCAGCATATACAGAATGAATTTCGTTTGCAATGTTAAATCATTGTTTAATTATTTAATTAGATCAATGGTCAACCGTTCTTTCTTTTTAAATCTTTAGACTTTAATTAATACAATGTAATAGAAGTAATTTGCATTTCGATAATAGAATCCAAAATTGTTTATTTTATTGTGAAGCAACTTCTTTTGTCCATTCCGTTTGATTCTTATAACATTTTATGTTTAAATACGACCGTAAAAGTTACGGCGCGAGCGGCATTGTCTGGGTCGGCGTCTGTTGAAATCATTAATAAGGTTCTAGTTGACGGATTATTAACAAATTTTAGTAGAATGTTTCACTGCATGCGCTTTATCTGTTATGCCTTTTTAATGAGATTCTGGCCCAACTCCTTTCAGAAAAAGGGCAAAAAAGAGCTAAATCTGGTGTTTTACTAAAGAATATGAAGTATCGTATAGCCGGCAATTAATTTTCGGGGTTCTAATTTCGCGTATTTTAGCGGATCAACTTTAATCGCGAAAATAAATTCCGCGAATATTTCAAGTATTCTTAGGATATATTTAGGATCTTTGATAATCCGCGAAAATTTAAAACGCTTGTTTTTTTGCATAAATTGTCCACTCAAGCCAGCGAAATTTTTGACCCGCTAAAATAACCCGCTATACGGCATGCAAAGAAATTTATGTTCGCACGTAACATTTATGAGATAAATAAATCGCACACAAAAAATGCGGAATAATTAGTACTTTGCTCAAAAACTGGGGTTTCCATGAGTAAAATCAGGTATTTTACACAAAATCTGAAGTTTCCTGTCGGAAAACGTCATATTTTTGCAAAAGTTCCTGGCATTTAGCACGGAATCTGCAGATTCCGACCGAAATCAATTGCAATTTAAGGGTTTTCGATCGGAATCGGAATTGAGTTCAAATCTTAAATGCTAATTAAAGTTTTAACAAATGAGACATGAGAAACAAAATCACAATTAGGCGTTGACACTTCATCTAATCAGATATGGAAACCCTATTTCAGAATTCGATTAAACCAATCATAATCGCTTTTGCCTATTTATTTCTAACAATTTTCTTTTTTTTTATTCAACATTCGTAATTTTTTTAGTTATATATTATAGTTATCAAATAGACTGGTGCTTGTAGGTGCGAACGAACAGCTGATTCGCGAGTAATGGAAGGAATCAGATTTGATCTCGACTGTGTGAGTTCACTTAAACAGTTGCTAATTTCGCCGTTTAAGATTTACATTTTAAAGTAATTCAATTTACAAACCAATGGATTTTTTTTCATACGTAAAATGTTAGTCTGCAGCTGAATTCGATCTGTTTTCATCTTTCTCATCAAATCCTTGGAAAGAGTTTCATATGATGCCATACACAAAATTTTACGAATTTTAAACATAAATAAGGTATAATCGGAACATGTTGTTGCGATTGAACTCATACTTTGGAAATGAACAAAACAGTTCAGTTTATTTATTTATTTACTTTGAATTTTTTTTTCATCTCATCCTTTTTCAGATAATTTATGTTTCAATATATAAATTTTATGAATTTTAGCATAAATAAGGTCTAAAAAGAAGAACTAGAAGTCTGCATATTTCAGTAAATCTTTAAAAATGACCAAAACATCTCTAAAAATTTTAGTTAAAGATCAGTATTATAGATGAGAGAAGAAAATTTCCTGAATTTTATCACAAATAGGGCATAAAAAGTAAGATTTTAAGACTTAAGTCTGAGAAAGACAACCTGTGATAAAATTATTTCGGATATCTTTTCGAAGGACATGCATATGATTTAAAATACAAATTTCACGAATTTTAGCATATAAAAAATTCGAAAAGCTTTAAGGAAACAATTAAGTATTCAAAATTTTACTTCATGATGTCTTCTGGTGGGGTAATATATGTTTCGATATTTTTTTTTAATTTGAACATTAATCAGATTTGAAAGGTAAGACTTTTAGTGTATTGTGTATTTAAGCTATAATTCATGAAATTTGTTTATCGCGACATATAAAACTCCTTCAAAAACATAACACGAAATAAAATTAATAAAAAGAAGAATTGATTTGGTTATGTTCAAACAATGAGTTAAAATCAAATACCTAAAACATTACTTTTAATACTTAATTTCAGCTGCAATTGATGAAATTCGAATATCGCAACATTTAAACACTTTTTATAAGAGGATTTTTAAATAACATTTTGAAGGGTCATAATTTTTCAGTTCATCTTTAAATATTGAGGTTAAACCACAAACTTAATATATTACTTTGAAAACATTTTTATGCTAAAAGTCATGAAATTTGTATATCGCAGCATATAAAATAGATCCAAAAAGAAAGAATGAAAGTATTAAGAAAAAAATTACTGAATTGTTCAGGGCATTTCTAAAGTTTAAACAGTAAGCTAAAAATTATAAAGATCGAGTTTAAACAATAGGCTAAAATCTAACTATGAAAAAAACTTTTCTCCAGAGATTTGTTAACTTAAATACCTGTTTAAAATCCAGACTTAAACGACGAAATGTCATGCAATTTTGCTCTACGTTCGGACCAAAAATGGTCACAAGCATATTTATGTAACATATTACCCAAGTTGCGGTGAATTTTGTTTCGATATTTGCAGATTTCGACAACGTATGTCACCTCAGTGCAGGTATAATAAAAGCATTTGGAAGTCTATATGATTTCGCACTACAATTGTTAAAATGCAAAAAACAAATTTATTCATTTTCCTGGTACGTTGTTTTAATGTCTATCGAGACTACCATTACGTTCGCTTTAATTTATGAATTTTATCCAAATCAAATTTTATAAATGAATTTCTGATCTTCTACTGATCTCATGTACGAACCTTTAAGTCTTTCATTCACGTTAGAAGACAAAATATAAATGGAAACAGAGATCGCGAAATATTCTGATCATTAGGCATATAGATACGAAAAGGTCAGAAGAAATGTTTATTTGCTATCCTAAATAAAAGATGAATAAATAATATTTTTTAATATCATAAAAGTTGGAAATAAATTCCAAATTGCATGCCATACACTTACTATACATAAAATAAAGAGAAACTAAGCCCAATTCATTCTGCATGACAATGTATGATGTGGTTTCGGTCTCGGTATCCGTTTCGGATTCGGTTTCGGTTTCGACGATGAATAGTAAAAATGTCTATTATAAGAAGTTCATACTTTTTGTTCATATATCATTAAACAGTTCTGTAATAATAATGGTTTACCTGTGACTCACTCGATGAAAATGATAACCAAGCGAAATGAAACATTTTTACGCAAACAATTTTTTTAAGATTTTGTCGGTACATATAAGGAGCTAATACTAAGTATATCAATATTTTCTAGTAACAATTAAAACATCACAGCCATGTATGTGCAAGTATCGTCTATTTATATTTTTCATTTCAAAATGAAATTATGTGAAACAATTTGAATTACATGGTTGTTGACAGTTAAACGTTTCAGATCTGAAAAAAATCCCGTGCTTTAGCTTTTTTTTCAACTTGAACCCTCTCAAGGATTTTTTAGTTACTTTAGTTTTACCCTCTTTATGATTAATTCGGTTTTGTAAGGGTTAACTCTTTCAATGATTGCTTTAGTTACACCAGTGTTAACCCTATCAATGATTTCTTTAGTTACGCTAACGACTAGAGGTCTTGTTGTTTGTCGATTTCTTCCCACAAATCTTCAAGATTAAGGGGCAATGTTAATTATAACTAGCTCCAACTAAAACCTCTGGTTGATTTACTCGTTTTAATTCACCAATTCACCAATCCAGTAGTCAGTACTTCGGTGCTGACCCGAAAACCGACTTAATTGAAACTTGAAATATCTAAATGTAACAAAATTTTATTACTTAGACACAAACTTTGCAATACAAGTATAACAAAAAAAACATAAATTCATAAACATAAATAACATGGGGATAAGAGAGGACATATATGAATAATTAAAAGACAAATTACAATAAAACGGCAGAATTTAATAGGAATAGTGTATATAAATACATAAACTGAAAGCATATCAAATCACATTTTCATGCTTATTTACTACATTTTTGCAAATAACATTTCTCATAGCTTTAATATTACACAATGTTAGTAATCCTGACATTTTTCAACACTGTAATTTACCCTATAATAACTAGGAATATACTTATTACGTATTTTGATCTGTGAATCTAAACACCCACCATTTCATCATAGTACTACATAAGAAATAGTACCAATGAGCTATGTTTCTCATTTATTCTAGTTAAACTGTCGATTTTAGAATTATTGCACACAAATAAATAGTAATATTCATCCCCATTAGAATTCAAAGCACATTTTTGACATGCTCTTTGTTCCATAGAAATATTTCTCCAATGACCTGTCTCCGCAGGTAACCGTAAATTAGACGTCCCTAGTTTTGTGATTTTTATTTTACGTTTTAATGTACTTAAGTACGATAAGAATCCAACACAAAATCTTGCAAAAATAATGAATAATAGTTGCCAGAAGAAGAAAGTGCAATTTCTCGAATCGATTTTTGTGAAAATTGGTAACACAGAATTTGTTTCACAATTGGATTTATTTGTACTTGATTTAAAAATATAAAACTTAACCACAGTTCATAGAAATATTTTTAACATAATTTATCCAATTCAAATTTCTTGTACCGTTTTGATACAAATGATATGCAAGTCTATACATTTTTTTTTCAGAAGAAATTAATTTACTCATTCTACATTTTATATCAACACAAAGTGTGTAACGACCCAAATCTCCACACACCATAATGTTTGGTGTATTAATTCTTACTTTCAAAATTCCTTTCAGAAATTGAAGTTGGGCTTTTTTAATGTTATCTTTTCTGTTCAAAACCTTAAACTTCATAGTGAAAAATAATCAAAAATTTTGAATTGTGGGACAACTGGTTACTTCAATTTTCTTTGCTTAGTAATATTTCTAATATAGCTGAAAAATATGAGTATGAAAGAATAATTAGCATTGTAAACATTTATTACAAACGAAATGTTAACAATTTTGTAGTTTAAACATCCAGCAACATTGTGCTATGGTAAATGTATCTCATACTGAGTGCTATAAAATACACAAAAACATGGATTGGTGTGACACTTCCATTATCAAAATTTCTTCATTTCTTACTTTTTCTTATAGAATTCTATTATAACTTAATCTGCTTACTCTACCAGCATGACCAGCGCACCTGATCTGACCCATGGTTTTAAATTGGGTCCGTGTTATTCATTTTCATGTGACTTTCTTTTTTGTACCGTACTTATGTAATGTCTTTATATTTTTTTCTTTCCGATATTGCAATTGTAAAATATATAAAAATCAGACCTTATAGTCAGACCTTATATTTGTCTTCCATTTTATTACTCGCTATCGTTCGTTAGAAAATCTTGATAAATATTAGGCCTGACCATGTCCTTATTTGCATTGAGAACGCCTGCAATAATCTGATTCTTAATCATAAGGTTGAATCGTCAAAAAGAGGTGGTCTTTGACAGCTTCTAAAAATTTAGCAACAAATAAGATTTTAATAAAAGATTTGAAACCTAAAGGGAAATGCTTGTTTTTTTTCACTTTATTAACGAAAAAAAAGGGGTTATAAAGTTAAATCCACCTAATGGTCTTCGAAGGTTGTGGTAATTTAGCATATTGGAATTAAATAAGGAAAAATGTTTCTGTTTTATTTGAAACCAAATTAAAATGATTGTTGCTTGTGGTAAACATTTTCAAAAAGTTAGTCTAGCAGAGTTTCAAGAAACTTATAAATAACTGGAATAGCAAAAATCAATCAAATAACAAAAAAAAAATCATATATACGATACTTCGTCGCGCCTGATCTGCTTTAACGGCATAGGTAAGAGTCTCAATGAAAAATGTCCTGATATTGAACATTCCCGTATTGAATTTCATACTACAGTATTGGAGCAGTGAATGCAATAAATGAAACTTTTCATTGCATGAGGGTTCATTCGTATATTACATTAAGTGTTCTGAAAAATGAAATTTGTTTGTTAAAAACTTAAGGGAGTATGATTGTCAGATTTCAGAAGCATTCGATATCCTCAGGTTTCATCCATTAAAAAAGGGCGAAAATTTTTGTGTCACATATTATCTTTGTCCTAGGTCACTTTATAATGCATAAAATAGACAAAATAAAATTTTTTATCAACTTCAAGCTATATTTTCATATATTTTAAGACATATAAACAGCCTATGAAAATTGAAGGATAACTCTAGAGAGAACTGTTTCCCGCCAAAATTTTGAAGAATATCTAAAAAATTCTGGATTGATTTTCAAAATATTTTGCTCATGTTGTTCCATTAGCTAAGCTTTTCAAAACAAAAGGCCATCGTTTTATTTCTAATAATAAAATTTCTGACACTCGTACTCCCTTAATCTCTTTTTTTGCAAATACAGAAAAAAAACACAAAAAAGTCTATGCTTTTAAATCACAAAATCGAATCGTTTAAAATAAAATCAAAGGACCCTTGGCCAGTGTTGTTGCTTCGATTACATTTGTCTTTGATGCGTTCGTTCTCTCAATGAGTTCTTTGTTATCTGTTTTTGAAATTCCCACAAATTAGTTCATTAAAGCCCCTTTACATCCACAGTTTTACATACTTGTGTATTTTTACATAGGTATGCAAATTTGCACTGGTGTGCAATTACTGCATGTAAACGCAACTGCATACGTATGTAAACTTAACAAAGGGTGCAAATTTGCATGAGGTCAGGGGCAAGCGTAAATGTATATTTGCACATGTGTAAATTACATGGTATGCATTTTAGGCATGTAAACGAAAACTTAAAAATGCACACCGTGCAAAATACTGTTTCTGTCTATGAAACGGAAGAAAAGGGTCCTGCAACTTCAATGGCACCATGAAACTGACGAACTCACAATGAACTGTTATCCCTATGAAATTCAAACGTCTCTGACGATTTTGTCTGATTTTGCGTTTTTGGCCTATTATAAGAGAAATTAGACTCTGATTGAAAAAAAGTAAGAAGATACAATGCAACTTTATGTTTTTCCACCATTATGCAAAATTCCGAGACCTAATAAAAACATTTTCATTTTTTTACATGTTTTTCTGCCCTTTCACTTCTTAAATTGATATACACACCTCATATTAAATGCATAAAAAATACTTTTACATACTGGTGTAGTTTTATACACGTGTACATATACATACTGATGTATATCTTGTGCATGTAAATGGGGCTTAAGTTTATTTGGGAAACGACTACACACGAATTGTAATCCATAGCTATCATATTTAAAACTATTAAAAAGATGCAAGTATTTATATGAAACGGATTATAAAATCTAAATGCTTCTGCGCTTCTAACACATATGTAGAGGATTTGATGTATCAACTCTAATACCCCCAACTTATGGCAGAATGAAAATATAACAGTTAATGTCAATTTCATGTCTTGTAAATTATAACGACCGTTTTTGACGATTTATATATTTTGTCATTCAATAAACAGAAGACAAACGATCTGAAGCGCTACACAAAAAGGGGATTAACTTTTCAAATAATTGAAAAATGGAAGTTGATTCTATCCGGGAAAATCTCACCAGTTGGCGTGAAATAAGAGAAAATAAATAGCTAATACTCCTCTGATGTATTTGAACATCAACGGTATCAATCATAGAAGCGTGATTTGTTTTAATTGAATAAATTTAAGTCTAGAAATGGGGGTTAATCAATTTTAAAATTCTTGTCTTAGCTAAGCTTATTTGAATGTCTGTTGTTAAGTGCGGGTATTTCAACTCAGTTAATCTATGTGATGGCTTAAAAGAACTATCAAGTTATTTAAAATGAACGCATGTCAGAAAAATATTAATTGAAAATACTAATAACATTTTAATCATTTGAGTTGTGTATGTATATGGAAATGGTGATTTATCATTATACCATTTATATAAATATATATAATTTCTTGGCCAAAATCATGTTTGTATTATACAAGACAGACATATAATTACAGAGATTGGCAACTTGACGAATTTTCGTGAAATCTCGCCGCCATCGAGACTTCGATAAAACTTCCACTTCACAAATATAAATCGCTAATATCTCGATAATGTATGAAAATATCATAATAAAACTATCTAAGCACAACCACAACGGTAAAATACTTTCCAGTTTTTATAACTAGGAAGTTGTTATCATGGAAACAAAAGAGGAGTAAAAAAGGCACATCGCGATCTTCGTTGTCAGATTTCCACATGAAGTCTCCACTTTATTTGCCAATATCTTTTTTATTAATTAACATTTCTAATTCAAATTTTCGAAACACAACTATAAAATGATAAACGAAAACAATTAACGTTTTGGTTTAGAAATATGTCGACTAAATTAGAAGTAGTTTAAGAATTTCCGATGTGGCCGTACCATGTGTGTTATGATTAATACGTGGTGATAGTAGAGTTGCCAATCTTTGTAATTATATGTCTCTATATTATATGTCTCTGTACAAGACAAGTTTATTCTGAATAACCTTCAGTTTGAAATTCAATGGTATGCAGAATTAACAAAATAACAATGCAACCCTCAATCACTTTAATGTAAAACAAGAGGCTTCTTGGAGATATTCGCCATGTTCCGTATGTGTGATGGACAAAATATATGACAAAAAGAAAAAGATTTATATCCGTTTCACTTATTTAAATGTACATATTAAACTCTTCCCGCATAAGAAAAAGTGTTTCAGGCTTGCAATTGGTTACATAATAACATTTCATGAAACAAATGCGTCATTCGGGGAAAGGTTTGTTTCTCAAAGATCAATAATAACGCCATACAATATGGGACTTTCGAGATATGAACTCTTGTGTAATCGAAGGCGGAAATTAGAGTGTCTGAAATACCAGTGAGCGGAAATGACTACATCCCTGACATATCAAAATAGTATATACCTTCTTAACACAAATTAGTTCTGAAATTAAAACTGTTTTTTTCCCACATGACAATTCTTTAACTAAATTTTAATTGACGAAAACAAATTAACCCTCTGGAGCGTTAAAAATAGATTTAAGAAATATTACAACAGTGTTATCTTTTAGTAAAATAAAGAGTGCTGTGCTGCAGTTCATGTAAGCATAAATAAACAAACGAGTTAAAATTCTTGTCGAACTGCGATAAAAGGTAAAACAAAAAATATATATACATATCAAAACATAAAAGATTAAAAAACAAGCAGACATAGGTAGGGATTGGCCAAGATCATCGACATTAATGTCTTCAAGGGCCATGGAAGAGAAACAAAAATGGCTGAGAAATGAAATATTACGTCACAAAATAAAGTTGATGTTTATAGTTTAGAGTAATTGTTTATAGGTAAAATAAATTTGACGTTCATTGTTTAGACTGTGAAAGCCCAATAGTTGAAGAAATCCCCAAATGAATAGGAGGAGGAAATTTAGCCCTCAACACGAAACAGAAATTACTCAAAAGAAAATAACTATCGAAAAAGTATTGAAATAACAAATATAATGTAAAAATAAATAAAATTGAAGATACCAGTCTAAGGATAGTACATTAAACACTAGTTTTCATATTAATACCTTTTGGGTTTTGGGTACCCAGAGTGAATATAATCTGTTGTTCTATCTGTTGTCGCTGTTGTCGTGACTGTCAACCTGAGGGTAAGGACTGTCACGCTCATGTCTTCCATGGAATGTTGGCGAAACCTGAAATGGTTACCGACGAATGTGTCTTTGTGAGCTGTTACGGATCGGAAGATGCTCAGCAAAGCGATCACCCAGTCTGCGGCAAGTCTCACCAACATATATGTTGTCGATGATCTTGGCCAATCCCTACCTCTGTCTGCTTGTTTTTTAATCTTTTATGTTTTGATATGTGTATATATTTTTTGTTTTACCTTTTATCGCAGTTCGACAAGATTTGTAACTCGTTTGTTTATCTGATTGGTTATTCCCACTCGATGTATTGATTTTTTTGTCAGTGGCCAACATGACTCGAAAGTTCCGTATTTTATGCTTAAAAATGGAAATTAAAAATTTTCTGAACAAATAATATGGGACAAAAAAGCAACAACAATCTAAAATAATTTCAATTTATCATCAAATCTCGAAAAGGAAACTGCAAATCGATTAAAGAAATGTAGGATGGAACAAAAGCATAAAAGAACTCAAATGGGGGAAAATTTATTTCTACATTGAATACGAATTTCAATGTCTGAACTTCGGTATTTAGTTAATCAAGGAGTATGTAAAGTACTCTTCTGATTAGTCTTTATCTACAATTTCGTCTAAAAAGATTCAAAACATCTCAAAGTAAAAAAAAATGTAGTATTCTGGCAACTAATTTAACCTCTTGATCGGGTTATTGATACATTTTTTCCTTATACAAAACGGATATCTAAATAGCCATAATATTTGGCTGTTGCAAATAGAATATTGTTCAGCATTTCAAATTAGAATAAAATATGACTGACGAATCCTTCTGGTCAAATTCTGTAAATATTTTCCGTGATACTCTTGCTAATCTTTCTTGAATTATCTTAGTTATTTATCTAACAACAATATAATTTTCACATGGAAAAATCTTAGTGCAAGTGAAAATAAATTTTCTATTCCTTCTCGTCATAAAAATAAAAAAAATCATTTGAAGAATAAAATTTTTGTTGCAAATGCAAATAAATAATTTGATGTGACAAATGGTGAAAATAAAAAAATTGTTTGAGATTTTCATGGGCATAAATATTTTTTCTAGACAAAATCGCCCAAACCTCCGCCTGAAAAATCAAATGGTCGTCCCCTTATAAGTTGCAACTGTTTAGTCCCTTGGGAAATATCCCTATTGATGATCCTTCAAAGTGAGAGTAGCTTCGATTTTTATCTCGAAGCCATGACAAATCACGTGAGGCTGCAAGCCTATTAACAGCTCTAAAAGATGATCTTCGTGCTTCCGATAAAATATAGTGCGCAAGTTTCTTTCAAAATCGTATTGCATTGTGTTTTTAAGTTATATTTCTTCATTTTCTTGAGTTGAATTGCTAGTGCCGGTACCAAGTCCGGCTGTCCCGAGTTCCTATCGTTGTTTATGTTTGTCTTTTGTATTTTTATTGTGGNTTTTTTTCTTGTGCAGTTCCTATTTACTTTCTGGCATGTGGCTATGTTTTTCGGCCATTGTAGGTGTTTCCTGTTATCTTTTTTATTCCATTGTTATATTAAATTGAAAACGATATGCATGTTTATCAAATTACTCGTTTTTTTATATTGCGTCTCGGATCAACGAACCTGTCGCGGAGTAATTTGTCAAAGAAGTAAATAAATTTGTTTACCTGTGACAGTGTATTGCATATATTTATAGCAATGAAATCGACATTCCGATTATTTTCACATATAACGGAATAACTTAATACGTGCAGACGTATGCAGCAGTTCTTTGGATGACTAAGAAGTTTTGCCACGTGTAGATTTTCAGGGCTTCGAGATTCAGCTCCATCGGAGCTTTGATTTTTAAAAGTGCCTATACAAGAAGCTTTGTTGGTTGATTCAGGTCATTAAGTGATTTGCATTTAAAGAAAGAGATGGGGCTGTTCATAGAATGAAACAAGAAAGGTCTACTTCGGATATTTATATTTCGAAGCCATGAAATAGCTGGAGAGATGTTAAAATGACAAGAAAAAATCACGTGAGGCTTCAAGCACAATAACAGCTCCAAAAGATGATTCTCGTGCTTCCGATGAAATATAGTGCGCAAGTTTCTTTCAAAAGAAACTTGCGCACTATATTTTATCGTTACATAGTCTAAACTTAATTGGTAATTATAAGTTTTCGACATCCAGTTTGGTATTTAGTCATATTACATAATGATTATACAAAGTAACTGAAAATAAATCTAAAAACAATACCCTCTGGTTTTTTCATATTTGGTAACTTATGAAAAATTCAAGGTGCGGTATTTTTCAAAATCTCTTATTCTTACATGAAAATGATATGAAAGTGTCAACCAAAGTACTTATTTTTTCTGCACTTTGGTAAGAGTCATAAAATATTACTAAGAAAAGTATAGTTGTTGTGATATGAATATACAAAAAAGTAATAATTTGCATAAAAGTCGGGGAACTAAGGAAAATATTTGTTTTTTTTTGTCTTTGTTTTTCGGGTTTTTTTTTCTTAAAACGGGATTCTAAATCTTTCGATATTGTGACTTGCACAATATGGAATCACACATAGAAATTAAAATGTTTTAGTACTTCAACGTATCATATTAACTATCACTTCTATAAAACTGCTAATTCACTTCAAATTGCTTTTGCGAAAATTAAAGATTGTTACCCTGTTATTGAACTGCTCCCCCAACATGTTGAGAAATCATTTCGTGTTGATTATTATAAATTATAATGTTGATTCATTCCCTCACCCATAACCAAAGTGTACCGAAAACTTGATTAGATTTTTATTAGATTTTATTAGTACACTCAGACACATACATGTGCAACAAGAGGTCATAAAACAATACACATAAATATAATATAAATGACAGAGTGAATAAGTAGACGTGATATAGCACATTAATACAGTATACAATTAGAATAACTTATTTAACTTACAAATAAATACAACTATGCTGGTTAAAACCTTGACATTGCGTAATGATTGCATTCCCTTCATTTTTATAGTATTTGGATTTGTATAATACTATCTAGGTATATATTTTTTGTCTTAAATCAGTGACAGTGCTATCTGTGACTGGGGTAGAAGTAGTGAAATTTATCGCCATTTCCACCTCTGCATAGAGTGCACGTCCTTTCATTTCGGGGAGAACTTCTATCGGTAGTTTACAGTTTGATGTTCTGATTTTGGATATTTGTGTTCGTCCAAATCAGACATTTTAGTTAAATATTTTTCAAACTTAAATTCTGTTTTAAGTAATGAATAAAATTCTCCTCGGGATGAATGTTCAATATCAGAAAACCATATTTGTATAAATTTGTCCTGAAGTCTTTCATAGAGTACCAACTTCAAATACCGATGTTCAATTTTAAATTGATTTGAAAAAATATATCCAAGACCTGCGTTGTCAAAAATAGATTTAACATTGGAGATCCATTTAAAACTAATATCTTCATCAAATTGTAAATTATATATTAATTTATAAAGTATGCCACTAAGCTTGGTCTCATTCTGCATTATGACATGATAAGCTGGAAAAAGAAGTTTTTACAACCAATAATACTTAATTTTATCAATATCAATACAGAATTTATCACTGCTTAATTGCTACAAATTATTTTCTTTCGAAACGAAATATTATTAATAATGTTGACTGCCCTTTTTGTGAGAACAAATTACTTAGCACTGTCGACCAAGTGCGAATCGACGAGATCATTATTATAGTCAACCAATATATGCGACTCCTGAAAAAATCATTATTACTGTAATAAACATTTTTGATTTTGTTACAGTAATAATTTCTTTATCGGGATTGCATCTATTGTTAAGACTATAATAACACGCTCATCGAGTCGCACTTGGCCGATAGTGCTTATTATTTTTTATAGAATGTGAATCTTTAATCAAATATATTATATACGAGGCCTAATCTTATCTTTGATATAAGGGGCCTGTTTAATGAAAGTCTCCTAAGATTAGTCTTAGCTAAGATATATCTCAGGACGGTCTTATGTCAAATTTTTTAGTCATGTCTTAAGACCATTTTAAGACATATCTTAGGACAAAGATGTGTCTTAAGACCATCATAAGGTATATCTTACCTTAGGACCCTTCTTTAAACAGGTCCCAGATCAAAATCGAGATCAATGTTTTCTCATTTTTTGCCATTTTGTCATCTACATTAAATTTACAAGGAATGCAGGCGTGAATTTATGGACAGGTTATATTCAACTCAATAGAAAGGAACCTTTTTGATACATGAATTTTTTTCTTTAATTTTGTGAATAGTCAGTTTATGATATAATCTGTTTGTAAAAATACTCTTGGAAAAAGAGAGATAAGTCGCAGCAAAGTCGACGAATTGAGACGTTTTAAATTTTCAGTCAATTATTAATGATATCACAAAGAAAAAGCTTTAATAAAAATGACACTTACCCTGTATCCGACTCTAAATTTTTCAGAATTTACGAATCAATTGCGCAGCTCAACAATGTCTATCTACCTTAAAGTCGAACAAAAATCCCATTTGGTCAGCAATGCCAATATCAACTTATACATCCTCAAGATAACCTGTCCACACCGACCTTTAAAACCGAGTGTATTCTTCAACCAAGTTGCCAGTCCTTAAACAAAGAACACTATCCTTGTTGTTCTTCATTTTGAAGTCCTCATGGGGCCTACAACAACGAGCTTTACTCATACCTCATAATAAATTCAAGATAGCCTAAGCAGCGGTCCAAGCGGCAACCATCGCTATATGTCACATTTTTGCTTCACACACATGAATGTGGGATCATCAACGAGCATTAAACAAACTGGCGAAGTGTTCCTACAACCGCTGTCATCCACTCCTCGGCAAAAAAAAACAACAACAGGAGACAACCACAACATAGAAACAACAACAGGGTACTCACCGTGTCTATTGCCAGAAAACTTTGCAGTATAATATGAGATGTGGGCATTTTAAACAGGTGTTCATAATAACATTTTGAAAATACAAAAAATAAAAATTGTTTCAGCTAAGCTTATTTGAATGTCTGTTGTTAAGTGTGGGTATTTCAACTCAGTTATTTTATTTGATGGCTAACAAAAGAACTATCAAGTTATTAATATTATAATTGGAACCTTACAATGTCTACGTTTTTGTAAATTTTGTTGAAGACTAAAGAGTATATCCCTCATGCAAAGCTCGGTCCTTAGCTGATTTTGGCTTTAAATTTAGATCATATTGGTTATTTGTTCTCTATCAGTTTTTAACATCTTTGACTTCATGGTCTTCCAAACGATTATATTGTATCTGCACTGAAGAGACATAAGTTGTCGAAATGCGCATATGCAGAAAGTAAATTCACAGTAACTTCTGTATTTAGTTATTTGTTACCACTGGGTCGATGCCACTGCTTGTGGACTGTTTGTCCTCGAGGGTATTCACCAACCCAGTTGTCAGTACTTCGGTGCTGGCCTGAAAGCCGATTATATTTGTAACCTTACAATATCTAAATTGTTGTAAATTCTGTTGAAAACTAAGGAGTATCTCCCTCGTGCAAAGCTTAATCCCTAGCTGATTTTCGCTTTACATTTATATCATATTGGTTATTTGTTCTTTATCAGTTTTTAACATCTTTGAGTTAATGTTCTTCCAAACGTTTAGATTTTATCTGCACTGAAGAGACATAAGTTGTCGAAATGCGCTTATGCAGAGAATAAATTCACAGTAACTTCAGTATTTAGTTATTTGTTACCACTGGATCGATGCCACTGCTGGTTGACTGATTGTCCCCGAGTGTATTCACCAGCCCAGTTTCAGTACTTCGGTGCTGACCCGAAAGCCGATTATATTTGTAACCTTACAATATCTAATTTTTTAAAAATTTTGTTGAAAACTAAGGAGTATCTCCCTCATGCAAAGCCCTGTCCTTAGCTGATTTTGGCTTTACATTAAGATCATATTGGTCATTTGTTCTCTATTAGTTTTAAACATCTTCGAGTTAATGGTCCTCCAAACAATTAGATTTTATCTGCACTGAAGAGACATAAGTTGTCGAAATGCGCTTATGCAGAAAGTAAATTCAGAGTAACTTCGGTATTAGACATTTTCACCATAAGCCGAAACCGAGAACGGAACCGAAACCAATTAACTTGAATAATATTCCAAATTCAAAAGGGTTTCTGTGATATAAGTGATACTTGCATAAGTCTTTGAACAATATAGATTATCTTTTTACAAAATTTTTATTGGGTCTATGCCACTGATGGTGGACCAGAGGTCCCGAGGGTATTCACCAGCCCAATAGTCAGATTTACCTTGCGTTTAATAGAAATTTACTGTTTTTATCAAAATTCAAACCCCTGAAAAATACTAAATATTTTACGGAAGAATATGGAGTAAATGAACATGAGACCATAACACATATGTTAACTCCAACTGCAATAATTCTAATGAGCTGTACGGCCATTTCGGAAATTCATTCCTCATCAGCAGCACTAGAACCCAAACAAAGAAAATCCATAATTTCAAAATATGTTAAAAATGCTAAAAACCAAACGAAATCCGAAAAATTAGCTAAGGACAGACTACGATGGCTTCATTTTGTGTATTATTGCACTCGGTAGTTGTCCTTGGTACTAGATTTGGCCTTCTATTTCAATGCTTTTTGATAATGAGTTCTTCTTTTTTTACTTCTTTTGGATTGTGGCTTTCCATATATTATTTGATTTTAATCCTGCTGATGAGAGGTTACTCCTTGATACAAGTATGGAAAGCGCGAACCACAAAAAATAGAAAAACTCAATTTAAGTTACTAAAACTTAGTTTTTCTCAACTTAAATTCAATTTAAGTTACTAAATTCGAATTAACGCTACTTAAAAAGAGTTTAAGTATTTTTTGTTGTTCCCGCGCTGTGAACGCTAGTTAAAACACCGAAAATGTATTAACAGAACTTAATGATAGTTAGTTGCTTAATTCAGATTAATGCTACTTAATAAGCGTTTTTATTGAATTGAATTTAAGTAGAGAAAAACTTTGTTTTAGTAGCTAAAATTTAGTTTTCTTATTTTTTGTGGTTCACGTGTGCATTTACTCTACTTAAGTAGCGTTTTCCACTAAATTAGAGTTAATAGCCGAAGTTCTGTTTGAAACAACCATTTTGATTGATTGAAAGGTTGTTTTAGATTTAGGAATGTAAAAGATTCATTTATCTTTTGTATTTTTTTTTTATATTTTCCATCCGAATTGGATCTAAGATTTTCATATTTTTTCTGTCGATTGCTTTTTTGAAGATCTTGCAGAAAAACTTGTTTGTGGTTTTAAAAAGTGTCAATAATGCCATATGTGTAACGCTAATTATATAGATATACACATAAATATCTATAAAAATAATACCCTGTGAAATGGTAAACATTCCAGAATTTCGTTCAAAGGGTCTATCGAAATACCTTAATTAACAATCTCGTACGAGTGAATTGAAAATTTAATTATTAAATTTCTACATCTACGAATTGCTTTGAACAACAAAAAAATCAGACAAAGAACAAAGATAAACAAAAACAAAATAATGAATTTTTACTTAGAAACACTTGGAACATCGACTGCTAAAACTGTATTTTATTTTATATAAATTGAATTTTCTGTACACGGTCAACATGGTAGACACACAACACAACAGTCGGCCAATCAAAACGATTGTCTCAAACAGGACTTGGGATATTAACTCTAATTTAGTGGAAGATTCTACTTAAGTAGAGTTATGCGCGCGCGAACCACAAAAAATAAGAAAAACTCAATTAAAGTTACTAACTAAGTTTTTCTCTACTTAAATTCAATTTTAGTAACGTAATGCTAATTAAACTCCATTTATGTTGTTCGGGCGCACTTAATGATAGTTAAATAGTCATTTTCTCTACTTAATTCGTTTTTCTCATATTAACAGCAAATATCTCTATTTAAGTGCTGAATGAATTTATGTAGCGTTAATTCGAATTTAGAAACTTAAATTGAATTTAAGTAGAGAAAAACTAGGTTTTAGTAACTTAAATTGGATTTTTCTATTTTTTGTGGTTCGCGCTTGCCATATAAATGAATTGGCATAGACCCAATAAAAACTTTATTTGCCAATATAAATACTTCATTTTTTAAATGTTAGGAAATCATTTACAAATATTTATAATTCTATTATTATTATTAATTTATTAAAATTAAGATTAATAATAATTTTTTTTATATTCACAATTCAATATGATAATAATAATTATGAATATTGACAATTAATTAATAAATATCTTTAAATGATTTTTTTTTAAATTTTAATCTGGTATATTAATTAATCAAGTATTCTTTTCCAATTTTGCTTGCAATAAACCTGCTATATAACAATCTCTTAGAACAAAAAACTATTGTTCCTATGGACCTGTAGGATCAATTAATCCGTATGTTTTAACAGCTTTATCCAGATTTCAGATATATATCTGGCATCCCAATTGACACTCCATACATACGAAGACAATTTAAAAATCAAAACTTATGTAAAATTTCACAAATGTTGAATTATGCGGTGCACTATCGCTTAGGCGTATATTTTTACTCCTCGAAAAGAATAAAACTTTTTAAAAGGATAATCTTAATAGTTCAAAGAATTATGCAAGTATGATTTATAGCACAGAATCCGGGGCACAGAAACATTTTTGAATGTTGAATATTATTCAAGTTAAATTGGTTTCGGTTTCTATCTCGGTTTCGAATTCGGTTTCGGCTTATGGTGAAAATGTCTATTTAGTTATTTGAAATGAACGTATTACAGAACAAAAAAAAGGAATAAGATTGAAAATTTTAATTGAAAATACTAATAACATTTTAATCATTTGTCTTGTCTATGTATGGGGAAATGGCGATTTCTTTACAGTTAATTCAGTATTTAGTTATTTATCATAAGAACATAATTTCCTCGCCGAAAATCACGTATCCGTTTTGCTAAAATATTATATCATAAAAGACAAGTTTATTCTGAACATCCTTTGAAATACAATGAGATGCAGAGTTTACAAAATAACAACACAACTTTCAGTCACAAGATCGTGACCATGTTCCGTATGTGTGATGGACAAAATATCTGAAAAAAGAATAGAAAAAGACATATCCGTTTTACTTATTTAAATGTACATATTAAACTCTTACCGCCTCAGAAAAATAATTTTAGGATTGCAATTTGTTACATAATAACATTTCATGAAATAAATGCATTATTCGAGGAAAGGTTTGTTTCTTAAGGATCGATAACCTAAACCTAATCCTAAATCTAATCGCCTAAACAACTAGTTATGAAATTGAAACTGATAGTTTTTCCCACATGACAATTCATTTTGTCCTTATGCAAAATGAAATTCTCAATAGCCGTAACATTTGGCTGTTGAAATGCAAATGGAGTATTGTTAAGCATCTAAAAATAGAATAAAAACTTACAGACGAATCCGTTTGGTCAAATTCCGTATACTTTTTCGTGATACTTTCGATTCGTGAAATCTCTTGATAAATTAACATTATCGACCAAGTGCGACCTAGTCAACACAATATATGCTATATGTTTATTGAAAAAAGTCATTATTACTGTCGTAAACATTATTGATTTTTATGACAGTAATAATTCCTTTATCGGAATCGCATCTATTGTTTAGACTCTGATAATGATCCCTTCGATTCGCACTTGGTCGATAGTGACTAATTAAAGTTCAATTCTTACTACAAAATGATTTTCAAAGGGGAACTATTATTTGCAAAAGACATATCAAAGCGACGAACCTAAGTATCCAAGTTATAAATTGCAAAATAAAATAAAGAGTGCTGTGCAGCAGTTTGTGTCAGCATAAATGAACAAACGAGTTAAAATTCGCTTGTTTATAAATTGCAACTATAGTCCCTTGGGAAAATATCCCCATTGATGATCTTTCAAAATACAATAATACCGGAGTTGCATAAGATACCTAAAAATTTCGTTATGCTGTACACGTCTTTCAAGGAATTCATTATGCTGTATACAAGTGAGAACAGCTTGGATTTTTTTAAAAGTGAACCTATACCAGAAGCTTTGTTGGTTGATTCGGGCCGGTAAGTGATTTGTATTCAACAAAATAGATGGAGCTGTTCAATTTACGAAACAAGAAAGGTCTACTTCGGATATATTACGATACTGGCAAATTTTAAAAGTTGTTTCTGAGTATTGATGTATTTTATTCTAAATCAACTATTGCATTATAGTATAATATATAATGTAAACGTTCACAGTTTGATAAGGAAGTTTACATTAATTGATAAATCGCAGTTCGTGTATACTAAACAACGGCAGTAGAATACCGAAGGAACAAAGCACAAGATTACATAAATCAAAGTCCAGCGACAAGACAAAATCAAGAAAACCATAAGACGGAAGACCACAGACACTACATGCCCACAAAACACACAACCACTACATATACAATACAAAAAACTAAAGCACTAACAGTGTGAACTTTCAAAAAACAGAGTGACATCAGGCGCTCCGGAAGGGTAAGCATGTCTTGCTCTGTATACAGCACTCGTCACACGGTCAGTGAGGCATATGTTTTGAAAGATCTGTTCGGTTACTGATCGGTTATTGTCATTTTCTAACCCGAAACAAAACCAATTGAGAGCCATGTAAAAGCCAGCTAAAGTAGGTGACTATAATTTTAATGAATAAATTATATATCTCTGGATTTTTTGTATACTGATTAATTAAAAATAGAGTCCGAAAAAGGGAGGTCATGGATCTCGAACACTTGACTTGGGAAGATGACGATGAAGTGGACTCCAACCTAATGCGAACGTGATTATTCAACACAATCACTTTAAGGACTCCATTACGGAATCTAAACTTAATTGGTAATTCTAAGCTTTCGACATGCAGTTTTGGCAATAAGTCATATAACATGATGATTATCCAATACAAAGTAAATGAAAATAAATCTTTTTTTTCATAATTGGTAACTTATTCAAAATTCAAAGTGCAGTATTTTTTTTCAAATTCATTATCTTACACAAAAAAGTACGAAATAAATAAATACCGAAGTTACTGTGAATTTATTTCCTGCATATGCGCATTTCGACAACTTATGTCTCTTCAGTGAAGATAAAATATAAACGTTTGGAAGACTATTAACTCAAAGATGGTTAAAAAGTGATAGAGAACAAATAACCAAGATGATTTAAATGTAAAGCCAAAATCAGCTAATAGCAGAGCTTTGCATAAGGATGATACTCCTTATTTTTCAACAAAATTTACAAAAATTTAGATAATGTAAGGTTCCAAATTTTAACGGCTTTCGGGTCACCACCGAAGTACTGGCTACTGGGCTGGTGAATACCCTCGGGGACTAATAGTCAATCAGCAGAGGCATCGACCCAGTGGTAACAAATAACTAAATACTGAAGTTACCGTGAATTTATTTTCTGCATATGCGCATTTCGACAACTTATGTCCCTTCAGTGCAGATAAAATATAAACGTTTGGAAGACCATAAACTCAGAGATTGTTAAAAACTGATAGAGAACAAATAACCAATATGATCTTAATGTAAAGCCAAAATCGGCTAAGGGCAGAGCTTTACATGAGGGAGACACTCCTTAATTTTCAACAAAATTTACAAAAAATTTAGATATTGTAAGGTTCCAAATTTTATCGGCTTTCTGGTCAGCACGAAAGTACTGACTACTGGGCTGGTACTAATAGTCCACCAGCAGAGGCTTCGACCAAGTGGTAACAAATACAAAATTCCGAAGTTACTGTGAATTTATTTTCTGCATATGCGCATTTCGACAACGTATGTCTCTTCAGTGCAGATAAAATATAAACGTTTGGAAGACTATAAACTTAAAGATGGTTAAAAACTGAGAGAGAATAAATAACAAATAGGATCTAAATGTAAGTGTTAACCAAAGTACTTATTTTTTTCAGTTCTTTGGTCAGAGTACTAACAATATTACTGAGAAAAACATAAATAGCAAAATACCGGCGTTACTGTCAATTTATTTTCTGCATTGCTGTGATTAAAAAAATTAAAAATACCAAAGTCACATAAAAATCAGGAGACTAAGGGAAATATTTATGTTCTGTTTTGCTTTGTTTGTTTTTGTTGGTTTTCTTAAAATGGGATTCTAAGTCTATTAATATTGTGACTTGCACAATATGAAATCACACATTGAATTTCCTAGTACTTTGACGTATCATATTTACTGTCAGTTCCGTAAAACTGCAACTTTGCTTCGAAACAGAACAGCACAAAATAAAACAAACAAACAAACAAAAACAAAAGCAAAAAAAACATGATGTGAAATCATTTTGTATTCATTTTTATTTTTGTAAGTGAGAACCGAATCGTTAGTCTTAACTAAACAATTTAAGGACAATGGCAACTTTAATAAATTACAATGTCAATTTAGAACAACTATTTGGAAGAGAAATATATACACTATATTAAATCATAGCATTAACTCAATTAAGATATTTCCCAGATGGGGAAATACTTTTATTGCATTGCTTAAATCAGAGATTTTTCTTTTTTTCTTCTTCCACCAATATTAGCTAAATGAAAAGAGGTACAGCGATGAAATTTGACAGAGTTGTTCAGAATTGGTCATAGGTGTGTCTTTAACGGTCTTGGACCATCACGTTATGTTCGGAGGGAGTTATTTGTGGAAACGACTTTATGTATAGATATATAATATGTTTTAGTGAAATAATTCGTAAAGCGTAAAGTGTAAAGGGAAAAATTTTTTTCTGATGTTGATGGATATTTAAGACATAAAGTATGAATCCTCAAGTGAGCCTTTTTTTTCTAATGTCAGCTTTTGACCAGTGAATAAAATGGAAATGTCTGAATCATAAGTTATTTTTATCAATTGTGTAATATTTAAACAGTAACAATATAAGTACAGCTGTTGTATAAAGTAATTTGGATACCTATTTAAATGGTAGTAAATTTTAATTATTCACAACCTTATATACTTTGTGATGGATGTGAAATGTTTATTATAGGTGATAGGTAATAAGATGAAATTTTAATTCAGCAACCTTAAAAGGTATTTCAGCCTAATAAAATTATCAGACAATTTTTTTTATTTAAAGATATTTTGTAGGTCTTAGCCCATTTGTTCAACAAATAAAATAAAATGATACGTTACCGATCATATTTTCCTGGTATCAGGCCAAATTCAGTATTTTTGTTTCAGCAATATTTACAAAGAATATATAGGAACCTTAAAGAAAATGCTTATTGTTTAGCTTTCATATGAAATAAATATCAGATAAGAATTTTTTTGTATTTTTAAACGACCGCAAAAATTTTGCTGTCGAAAATGGTATGACGTCGGCCGCGTCAGCATCGTCGTCGTCTGTGGACAAAATAACTTAGCTCTTACTGGACATATCTTTCTCAAATTTTAGTATGATGTATCTTGGCACACACGTAAACTACGATTTAAATTTCGAGTCAGTGCCTTGTCCGTTTAAAAAAAACGGGCCAAAAGGGGTGTAATAGGGTGGTTTCATATATTTGCATGTAGAATCTTAATTATTTATTGGATGTAGATGGGGTTTGTTTTAGTGTCCTCCTGAGGAAATTTCCAATCTGGAGAATGGCAACAGATCACATAGCATATACCACTCACGAGATAAATGGGCCAAAAAGGAGGAATCTCAAAAAAAGGTAATTAATTTTAAGTACAACTTTGATGCATTTTATTTTCAATGGATTCTTGTGAAAAATGAATGTCGCGCTCTACTATAAGTATTTTGGTAAGTTGTTTCCGTTCCCACTTATGAGGGGCTGAACGGGGCCCAAATTGCAAATTTGCAGATTACCAGCAATTTTTATTTTTCATCTGATTTCGATGGCGATTGGATGTTTTCTTTGGATTCCTCCTGATAATAATTTTTAGAAGTACGTCAACAGATTTGACGTAGCTCTTACCGTTTCAGAGTTACAAGGGTTCACAGTGGCCAAATTGCATTCAACTAAATTTGTGAAACCTTTATTTTTCGTCGGATTGCGGTGTGATTTTTTTCTCAGGATACCTCTTGATAAAAGCTTTTGGTAGTATGTTAATGGATTTGGCTCTTACCGTTTACGAGTTAGAAGGGGTCAAAGGGGGTCAAAATTGCAATTTCTCTAAATATGTGAAATCTTAATTTTACATCGGATTATGGTAGGATTTTTTTCTTTGGATTCCTCTTGATATAAGATTTTAATAATATGTTAACAGATTTGGCGTAGCTGTTACCATTTCTTAGCTATAACGGGTCAAAGAGGATGAAATTGCAATTTTCAAAACAAGTGAATTTTTTTAATGCGGTTCGTTTCTTCGAATTCCTCTTGTCGTAGAGTTATGTAGTGATTTTATTGGATTTTAATGGGGGTTCGTATCTTCAGATTCCTCTTATCGTATAGTTAAAGTAGTATGTTGTCAAATTTAACATACCTCTTACCATTTCCGATTTATATAAGGAATCATAAAGGCTTATTTTACTTTGTTTATGTGCAGCTATTTACTGGGTCAAGCTCTTTATTGTGTCCATTTGATTACTGTATCAATCTTCTGTGTCCCCATTCATTTTGAATTACACTTGTTCAAATTTCAGTGTTTGACATGCTACGGTTGTATCATGCTGTGCTCAGCGTAGCCCTTTATTTCATATTTCAGAGAAAAAAAAACGAAAGGATCATTTCAAAAACCTTTTAATATAAATTGATATACACCGAGGCTTTTCAGAGCAAAACAGTGATTTTCAGTACGAAAAAATAAAAAAAGGGAATTTAAATATTCATTCTTTTGATGTACTTGGTCCAATTCAACAGCCGGGTCAGGCCTCGATCAAACTGACCCTGTGAATCTGATCTATTTTTTAGAAACAGAATGGTCTCCCAAATTGTAAGCAACTCTGCAGCAGTAACAGTAACAGATAGTTGATTAAATATGATAAAGAAAATTTGTATCTTTTTAAAGCTTTCATTTCTGATTTTGGGTCAAAAATTATAAGACCAACTGTTTTGGGTCGATTGACCAAAAACTCATTTTTGATGCATGATGCAGGTTTTATAATGATAGCTTTCTTTGAAGATAAAAACGACTTTCCATTCAAAAAAGTGGTAAGTGAATGAGGTCAAGGTCAAAGTCACAGCCAACAACTGTATTTGTTGTTTAAATTATCAAAAATAACATATGAAGCTTAGAATTTTTGTTCAATCATTAAAATTATCGTTTTAGAAAAGTGGACGTTCCAGTTAACCAAAAGTGTACTGAAGTACTTCATAATGACACCATAAAATGGAAAAAGAAGTTTTTACAACCAACAATACTACATTTTACTAATTTCAATACAAAATTCATCAATGCTTAATTGCTTCAAATTAATTCTTTCAAAAAGAAATATAATTTATGATGCTGACTGCACTTTTTGTGAGTATCTATTACAGAGTTGTAAATCTTTAATGGTACAAATATATTATATAAGAAGGCTAACTTTATTTTTGATAAATCAAAATCGAGATCAATATTCACTCGTGTTTTGACATTTTATCATCTAAATTCACATAGATTGCACAGGGGGGATATGGACAGGTTATTTTCAACTTAATAGAAAGGAACCTTTTTGATCCATGGGAGTTTTATATATTTTTGTAAATAGATATATATCTTTTTTATTCTATCTTTGATATGATCTATTTGTCATAATAACTATGGGAAAAGAGTGTTAAGTCGCAGCAAAGTGGATTCAAGATTTCAAGATTTTCAAAATTTTTATTTATTCAAGACAGAATACACTGTAACGTGAGAATTGAAAGTAGAAGTAAACAATGCATGTAATGAATATAATAAACAATATAGAGAATTCTTAAGAACAAAATTATTAATAATACAATGTGAATGAAACAATGATAAAAATTGTAAATCATCCTAATATAATAATATACAATTAACATTAGGGCAATGGTTATGATAAATATTATAATAAATGTACAATTCTGCTTAGAAATATTGATACGTATGGCACGCCAAAGCCACAAAAATGAGTAAAATAGCATTATCTCAGGTAATGCTATCTTATCTGTATTTTTGTGGTTTTGGCGCAGATAAAATATCAT